>APFE031022814.1:15443-35700 GCA_000404065.3 Pinus taeda | reverse complement strand
TGAATGATATTTATTACCAGTTATTGTTTGAAATCTTTTTAGATCGCATAGAAGAAAGATCACACCCCAGGTTAGCATAAATTTTGATGTTTTTCTATTTATTAGAATAAAATAACATAGCATTAGATTAGAATTAGAATAGAAGTATTCCATTTAGAACAGAAATACCCATCTTTCTCACACACACACATTGAATTGGGAAACTGGTCCCATATCCCCAGTCGGACCCGCTATACCAAACGGATAAGGAGCTGCTAACCAAGGTCCGTACCGAGCAGGTATCCCCCTTGTTGTAGACCCGATTTTCGGGGCCTTCAACAGGGAGCCACATATGCAACCAATCAGTTGAAAAGTATGCATGACATTTTTCTGACCAATCTCTGCTAAGAATTAAGCCATAAAATTCAGGAATATCAGCAACTAAAATGTCGATAATTTGACATGCCTTTGGATTAGATAACAGCCTTATGGTAGCTTGATTTAATTCGTCGATCACTTCAACTTGCAATCGATCTAGCTGAACTATGCACACAACAGATTTTTGCAGTTGAACGTTCAACTTTACACATTGATTTTGGTAGAATATTAGATGAAGCTCTAAAATCAACTAAGAAATTATGCAAATTTTTATTGAAAATTTCATAAGTAAGAAGAAATGGGGGAGTATGAGATCTCGACCTTCCTCCAATTAAAGTGATATCGTTTGGATCAAATTTATTAATCACGTTAGTTGGAGGTCTTCCCATTTCATGGGAAGCTTGAGAGATTACAGCGGCGGGCAAAGGTGCAACTGGTACAACATGTAATTCTTTCAAAAGTATCTTTTGTTGGTGCTTTAACTTGCTCAATTCGTAAAAAGTGATGTTAGCCCTAGTCTTTTTCATGCCTTCTATGATATTATACTCCATTTCATTCGAAATGATCAGCATTTTTCATGGAGTTGATGAATCTATTTGGACTGGGCTGGTTTGAGTCGCTTTAGGTGTTGTTTTCTTGGTTGCGACTTTATCCTTAGTCATTGAGCTTGCTCTCTTGGGCTTAGGAGTAGGTTGAGGAGGATCAAGTTGATTTCTACTTCAAGTACTAACCAGGGATGCCTCTTGATCCTCTTCATATCGGAGGATGAAATCCCACATACCTTGTACCTCTACAACTTCTTCTTCATCGGTATGTCCTTCAATAGCATTCTCCTCTTCTTCTTCTTCTGATTCAGCACTTGCGATAGCATTTGGTGGCTTTGAATCAGTCGAAGGGTTTCTTCTATAAGGCTTGTACGAATTTTTAGAAGAAGTTTCTGCCACTTGTTTCTTAGTGTCGACCATCTCGTTAGACATGGTTTTCAAAAAAATTTACAATCCTTCTAAATCGAACGGATCTTTCGATTATTTTTTCTTGGGATCTTCCTTGAAAGTAACCTTCTTGGATTTTCGTTCTTCTATTGTGTTTTTATTTTCTAGGGCTATGATACGTTTCTCTACTGTTGTTGCTTCCTTCATATTATCAACTAAAGTTGTTTTGTTCGCCCTATCAACAAAGATTCTTATGTTTGATGGTAAAGCAGTGATGTACCACTCACTTCGCACTTCTTCGCTAGGCTTGGAAGAAGTAGGAATTTTATTTAACAATTTATTGAAACGTGAATTAAAATCATTGATCAGTGTCACCGTAGACCTGTCATCATTGAACTTAGTCAGGAATTGTTCTTGGAAGATATCCCAACTAGTGATAGATCCAGATGGTAATGAAAGATACCATGATCCAGCTGCTCCTTGCAGAGTATAAGGAAAAAGTCGGACGATAGTGTCTTCGTTGGTAACTCCATTGAGATTTATGGATAACATAAATTTATTTATATGTTCTTCCACTAGCATGCCTGCTTCAGGATTAAACTTAGGCAGTCATTTTTTAGGATGGACCGGTATCTGACTCAAGGGCGTAGGCATTAAGACTGCCCCTGGGTTATTCCATGGAGATTGGGCCATCACTGAACTACTAACAGAGGAAAGTGCAGAAGATGATCCCTGCCATTGGGAAGGTGAGGATATTACGACTCCAGATGATTGAGAAGGAGATGTGAAAATTCCAATGGACTGATGGACAATGATCTGAAGTGGAGGAGTGGATGGTTGACTTCACGATGGAGAGGTTTAGATGGATGATGATGATGAAAGAGTCTCGCTATCAGACCCTTTAGGTGATTTCCTTGCTCTCTTCCTTGTAGGTAGAGGTAACTTGGTTGGTTGAACACCAAACTTTTCACTCTTTAATCTGGTAAGAGGATGAGCATGGTTATATTGTAAAGTCACGCTGCCTTGAGATTTATTATATCTTTGAGGTGATATAGAAAATCACTGAAGTTTTTGAATCAAAGTATCAACTTCAGGAGGTTCAATAGTAGATTGTTCTGAAATGTCAAGGTTTGTAGCAACGACTGTTGTTATTTCGACTTCTAGCTCTAGATTCAAAGATTCTAAGTGCGATGGAAAAGTCAGGGGACATGGTGAGGGCTATTTACTCTTAGAATGGTATTTAGATTTAGACTTACTTTCCATTCACAGTTCGGGGCCCTCCTTCTAGCGCCAAATATGTTGAAGCCCGAAAAATCAGGTCTACAACAAGGGGGATACCCACCCGGTGCGGACCTTAGTTAGCAGCTCCTTTTCTGTTTGGTATAGTGGGTTTGACTGGGGATACGGGACTAGTTTCCCAATTTATGTGTGTGTGTGTTGAGAATTGATATTTCCTTTCTAAAAATTCCTAAGTGAAATGCTTTAATTCTAACTCTAATCTAATGACATGCAATTTTATTCTAATAAATAGAAGTATCTAATTCTACACTAACCCGGGATGTAATCTTTCCGTTATGTGATCTAAAATGATTTCAAATAACAATTGGTAATAAAGATCATTCAACTATTATAAGAAAAGGATTCAATAGAGATAAACCATTTCGTATAAAAAGTTAGACGAAACAGTTGTGAAAAACATATCATATAATAAGCTATTCATACATTAAGCATAAATAAATAGCTATCACCGTACAGAAGTGCCAAATGATAACTCAAGCATTCATGCATCAATACATAAACAACTGAAGATGAATATCACTTTAACACAAAGGCAGAAATAGTTAAGAGATAGAAGTACCATTTATAACTAATTCTACTCATGAGCTTCAAGCGATAATGATTTATCTCTTCTTAATCCAACATGCACTAAGAGTACAGAAGTGCAACATCAGTAGTCAATATTAAATGCAGATATCAATAAATCATGTTCCATCCATTCATGAAAACCTCCTCGGAGGGTGCAAAAGTGCATGTCTGAGGACAAGTTTTTGACAAATTCTCAGGACCCTTCTCTAAATGCATGAGAAGGGTTTAAATACTACTAGCTAAATCTAAAAATAACTTATTACAAAAATGTAGGATACAGTTTAAATGACCGTCCTTAATTCAGGCAAAAATAAAGAAAAATTAATACTAATATTGAATCTAAAACTAAAACTAACAACTAACTATTTGTGTATCTGTACCCTGAAATCGCAAGCGTTTAGCATTTGTTTGAGAAGAGTTGGCTAGGTGACTTCCAATTTTAACTGTCCTGTGAAAATGGAATCTGTAAGAGTTGGTGCCATTTTCTCGGCAGAATTGATGATACATTTGAGAGTCATGCACTGCCTGTGTGGTTTTACCAAATATGCCCAGTAAGAATCCCAATTCAACTTATTTAATATTTTGATTGATTCTGCCTTTTCTTGAGCCTTCTGTCTCCAGCCTGTTTGCAGTTGTTGAGCATATATACATATCACTTTGAAGATATTTCTGAAAAATACCGTTGGTTTTAGGATTCAAGTTTTATTTTTATTTTTTTTACCTCTAGCATTCTTTCCTATAAATTTCTGGGCTTACAGGTGATTGAGCCATTAGAGGCTTTCCTTTTCATGAGTTTTTTCCCAACGATGTGTGATTACCGCTAATTGCGCATTGGAAACTGCCTTCGTTTCTTGATCCGGGCTTCCCTGGTGCAATTTTTGCCGCTTGCGCGCTTTTTGTTAGCAGATATAAAGCTTAAATTTCGTGAAAATAATGATTCCATAAGTTCTTGACCCTGAGTCTTAAATCGTCTGTTTTTTGTGTCAGCGCTGTCCAGTACCCATTTAACCATGTCCGTGTATGGAAGAATTTTTGGCCTTGTCGCTATCTGGTGCAAGAACGAGCAAGCTAGATCTATAACTGATGCCTCAGAAGACCCATGTGAGTCTGCAGTAGCTGTAACCTCAATTATTTTGGGATTCTCTTCTTCAAGTAGACTATACATGCCTTCCCAAGTAGTAATACCAGCGTCTCTGTTACAGACAGTGTCTATATACAAGGGCATCATTTATTTGTCTTCAGAACTCGGAGCTTTGCCTTTCTTTCCCACAATATCCTGAATAATGCTTTGTATAGTTCTCTGTTCTTTGTTCCTACAGTTTACAAGTGAGGTGAGAATAATGATAAGGAAAGGTGACGGGAAATCTTTAAATGTCAAAGACATATAAAATATACCACCTTACGTGAAATGGCTCTTCGATAAGCACAAAACCATATTTCATTAACAATTGGCAAATAACTCATTAATTAGCATTAAAGCGCATAACCAGGTATCGGTTTATGGAAAATACTTTTTCAACCAACGAGCCTGAAAGATCTGTGATGAAGAGATTTTGCGATTTGCTTCGCAATATCGCAGATCGTTGTGTCGTAGATTGCTACATCGCTCTATCACTCTATCGTAGTACCGCTATGTCGCAATATCACAATATCACTGGAGCATAGCATATGACAATCATTCGTTAATGTGTTTCCTGTGAAATGCGATTTGCGATATGCGCCATCGCATATCGGCAGTTTGAGGTTTTTCAGCGTAAGTGATATTTGATGCATGTGATGTGATATATGTTTTTAATATGTAGTCTCACATCGTGATCTTGCAATCTTAGAATTCGGCTTGTAAGGAGGTATCCATTATCCTTTTTGCGATGCGATATTTCTTAAGGAGTGATTTTATCCTACCTTATCATAAAACTTAAGCTTTTTAAGATTTTTCAAGGGTATTTTCCTAAGTTTATGATAGTAATTTTTATTGAAAAAAGGAATTACAAGCACTAATTGATTTTTAGATTTTTTGACTAAGGGTCCCCGCTTATTTAGTATTAGTAATGACACTAAATAAGAAGGGGGGTTGTTGCTAGCCACAACACATTCATATAGTCATTTCTCATTTCCATCCATCTCCATTCATTTTGCCAAGTCATATGATATTCACTATGTCAATTTCCGTTGCCAAATTCTGATTTCGCAGCTGAACACTGATTTTGCAACTAATCCTCTGTTACTCTGCAGTGACAGTCAATTGATTAGCCAAATAATTATAAAAGCAAGATGCAGGTAAGGAAGAGGAAAATCTATTGAAGATGTCAACACCTAAAAGCACCTACAGAGGAATCCAATCAAAAGTTTGCAAACAAAAGAGGTATGATTCCAAGGTATGAGCAAAATCATTTTCAAATAGCATTTCAAACACATAAATTGTATAGTTCGTAAATCACAAGCTCCATAATGTGTAATGACTTGATTTGATAGTTGCCTTAACTCCACCATGTCCTCCACATCAAATTCTAATGGTCTCATAATCCTCTTCCGAGTTTAACTCATACTCAGGTGTACATCTGCATTACACTTGTTGAAACGACTAATCATGCAGATATGAGCCAATTGACCACGGTTCTCCCCCTCTGATGCTCCACTCTGCAGTCATTTTATGAATTCACCAACGTCCACTCTACAGCCTTTTATTTCAAACTCTATTCAATTTCGCCAGTCTCACTTTATCTCCACACTTTCACACCAAGTTTTACGATTTTCAATTCTGGGTTTGTTTACACAGACCTCTGCTTTGTGAAACCACTCTCATTGCATGCTCCGTATTCTTCCTGCTTTGTAACCATTGGTTTTCTCCGTAACCCTCTTCCATTTTCTGCTAATATAACCATTCTGTTCCCTTGAAACCATCATCTACAGAGTTATCTTCGAAGTAAGAAGAAGGAATGGGTCTTCTAGTAAGAACAAAGAATGGGTCTTCTGGTAAGAACAAAGCCGGATGGAGCTAAATTTATGGAGGGTTATCCACAATTAAAGAGCACGCTAAGGAAAGCAAGATGGTTGCAGTTTATTCATAATTTCAGGGGTCATAATAAGGAAGTCACAAAGACATTTGCAAGATCCTTCAACAGTATGGAAGTCGAGATTGGGGATATCAAATTCTCGGCAACAAAGTCATCCATTGCAGCAGCAACAGAGCTTCCAAAATGAGGAGAACGATGGTTTAAGAATAAGGACTTTGATGAAAAGGTATGGAGGGTCATTCTGTGTAATGCAGGTATGGACATATCCATTTTTAAACCAAGAATTCCTATTTCATCCCTAAAGGAAAAATGGACTAGTCTGCTGTTGATAATTCAGAAATTCATTACGTGTGAAGGAAGGTATGGCTCTATGTACATGTACCATATAAGATTATTAATGAACTTCTTGGAGAGTCAAACCATCAATCTTCCTTATTTCCTGTTGAGTAGCTTGAGAAAAATGTCTACCACTGTGCAAAATAATCTAGATGATGTAGAGCCTCATATTTATCATCACGGCCTTATTAAAATTCTGGTTGAAAATCAATTGAAAGAGATAAAGGATACATGGGAACAATTCCTAATTAGGAATTTATTCTAGGACCCACTTAAAATGCCCGAGGGAAGCTCAACAAGAAAAAGTAAGAGAAAAAGAACAAATGTAAACATCTAGGATACTCCTATTAATGTAACCAAGGAAACCAGTAAAGAAGAAATGTTGTCTGAAACATTGACTCAGATTAGAAAACAAGTAAAACAGAAAGGGAAAAGAAATGTTGAAGATATTTATCAGACCCTAGAACCTTTTTCAGAAGAAGAACAAGTACTTTCTGAGAGACAAATTCATCTTAAGGAACAATCAACTAAGGCAAAAGAAAAAGGAAAGGAGAAACAAAGTATAGAAAAGGGAGATACAAGCTCACAGGATGTAAGAAGGAGCTCTAGACTAAAGGGAAAATTGAAGAAAACACAAATCAAAGGAGCTCACTTCATAGACCTAGGAGGTGAAACTCCAAATCAGTCACCAGAAATCACTCCTCCTAATCATAGTCCACAGTATTCTCCTTCTCTTCAATTAGATATTGAAATCAGTCCAAGGAAGACCACACTAGAAATTGATCAAACTCAGCAACAGATGTATGATTTTATTGAATCATTGGAAAAGAATGCAACAGAACAGGGAACTTCATCTAATTAGCCTAGTACAACTTAGGAAACTTTGATCCAATCATTAAAACAAGAATTTTATGAACTGGAAGTCCTGAACAGACGTATCAAAAGGAAAAATGAGACATTAAAGGACAAAAACAAATTGGACAAAATTATCCATGACAATACTATGCTACATTTAGGATTATGGCACAAGAAAAATAGGAAATTGAAGAAGAAAAATAGGAGGTTGAGCAGAGCCCTTATCAATCTCAAATATAGGTGCCTTATGATGAAGCCTAGGATGATAGTGACACCAAGGAAGAAGAAGAAAAGGTTAGATGTATTAGCAGAAGTCTCAGAGCAGATGAATTGAAGGAAGGGTAGTCACAGGATTGGTTGCATGAGGACATGCAACATCTTCACAGTGGGGGTATGTTGAGCCCCAGAACTACCTCTCTTCTACATACTTTCCTAAACCTTTTTTCTTCTATTTTCCCATATCAATGCCTCATAATCTATCAAAAGTTGTTACATATTGATTTCAGGAGTGCATTTGAGTGATTTTCAAACTATATCCTTGTATGTTCTATTTGATATAGATTTTTTTCATCAACTACGGAATGTAGTCACTTTCCACAGCTAACTCGTAATTCCGCAGCCGTTTTCATTGTTCTGTAAGTTATAGGTGTCGGAAGGAGAAACGAGACACATGGGCAGCTCAGAAATGATCCACACATGGACGAGGTCCTATTTTCTTAGCTGAAGTCGTGACAAAAGGCATCGGTCAAAGGATGGTCAACATAGAGTCCTATGTCAACTAGGACTCTGTTCCAGCACGTGAAAAAATCCGAAACCATTCCTGAATTCATGGATCCATTTTTGCCATTTGCAGGCCATCTCTATGATGCAATCTAACATCCACTTGTTTATGGCAACCAAGAGGCTGAACTTCCATATTCTGACCTGTTCATGTGTCCATTGCTAAAGAATTTTCTCCAAAAGGCAGTTATCTATTTCCTCTATAAATATAAGTGTTTGCAACGCAAGTAGTTATTCTTGATACTGTTGTTTTAGTGTTATTTTGCTATTGTAACCGAGAGACATATCCTCTGTTCCATAATAAAAAAACTCTATTTTTTTCATATGACTGTTTAAAGCGTGGTTTTAAGTGACAACATGTTAATCCAAGGTTGTGCAAAGGGCCCCTACTGGCTGAGGTTTTTCTTTCGTTTTTTTGTATATCTTTCATGCATGTTTTCCCTTATTTGAGTTGTACATATCTCATATTTTGTTTATGGTATTAATCGTTTTACTCCTATACACGTTTTTGCAGCATTGATATATACTCCTGTACATGTTTTTGCAGTATTGATATATTTTCCACTATCACTGATCAATTCATTTCAGGATAGGTTATGCTCAAGCTTTTTAATGTAGTTTTTGCATCAAGTGGTGATGTGAGACTTGCTTCCTCTGTTGCACTTTAGCTTTTAATTCTAGTTGTTATGCTTTGATTTTAGTGAGATTTGTTTACTACTTTTAGATAGTTTAGATATCAGTTCTTCATGCTATATGATAATACCTCTGATGCCTTTAGCTTAACCCTGTTTTAGAAGTTAATTGACGAGCTATTGTGATTGTAGGTGAAGTAATTGATTTTGCTTTCATTAGTCTGCAAGTAGATAGTTTAAATGTCATTCTTTCATGCCATATGATGATAATTTTGGTGTCTTTAGCTTAACCCCATTTTAGAAGTCAATTGACGAAATATTGTGATTATGGGTGAAATCAGTGACTAGTTTCCAGCTTCTTTACTTTTTGGTTTTGAGTACAGTAGTTTATTAGATTTTAATTCTATAATTAGATGGACAGCAGAGATAGTAACCTCATTTTCAGTACTTCATCTTTTCTTGATTTATATAGCTGCATGTTTACACTTTTGTTCAAGTTCTGATTTCATAGATAGCAAGTTTTGAGATCTTTGAAGTGCTAAGTTTGGAAATTACCATAAGAGGCATAAACCTTGTCTTAAATTCTACATCAATACTTGGCCTTTAAAAGTATTCTTAAAACCTTAGACTAGAATTTCCATTTTCATTAAACACTTTAGGAGACCAACAAGAAAAAACCACAAAAACAAGATAAAAACTGAAAACAATAAAGTAAGAAAGGGGTTGCCTTGCACATATAGTGCACCACACTTCATCAGTTTACGACTCTCGGATTGATAATTTATGTAGAAATTTAGGACACACTAAATTGACTAAACAGGTTTGAGGAGAAATTTTCCAATAGACACGAGCCTTCATTGATTTTTGGAGCCCTTCTATTTGTGTATAAATAGTAGGTGAGTGGAGGACATTTCCTCATCCATTTGTGCAACACATAACTTGAAGAGAAGTTCGTTAGAGGAGAGATTATATTTGTTTTGGGCCACAACTAGGAGAAGAAGACAAAAAAAGAAGGAGAGGGCTATTTTTGCCATAGTTCAGGGATTTGAACTGCTAGAAGGAGGAGGAGTACCTTACTGGAGGGGCTAAGGAGAATAAGAGATGTTTGCGAGTTTTTTTGAGGGAATAAAAAGGTAAGGTAATGCTATTTTGGAGGGTTGTTAGGGTACCACAGAGGATTTTGGTAGGTTGCAAGCCTAATCACTCCAAAACAAGGTTGCGTGGTGGCTTGAGGGGCTACCATATTCCCTAAAAAAGCAACTTATGGAGGCAAACCTTTACCTTGCCTAAGCCACAACAAAAGTGGGTATTTGAGGGCTGTTACAACGTGCACATGCCATAAATAGGGAAAAAAGTACAACAAAATTGGAGTAGAATTTCAAATGTGTTTTAGGTCATTGCTTTGACCAAATTTGGATCAGTTTGACTAGTAGCCTATGGGAGCCAATATGGAGGCTTGAATGGGTGATCGAGAGCCTTCATTGGAGAAGATCTTGCAGTGAAGAAGTGGGTTCCATTGGCCTGGTGCAGGGAATCATGTTGGCTACCCAAAGTATACATAGACAAGATATCATAAAATGACAAAGAAGAGCTAAAGGTTGGGTGAATATTGGTCTTGAAAGTGTAGCACTTTGATGGATTAAAGTGACTACTAGCCTCACAGATTGGAGCTCGAGAATTGGCTACCCTAGAGAGCAAATTGGATCAACCCATGTACATGAAACAAAAGCGACTTGCAACATTGTTAGGTGGTAGCCGTCCTGGAGTCTTGATGTGTTATCCTTTGAAGGACTAAAGGGAAGCTAGTGAGCATTAAGGAAGAGGAGGACTGACATGACAAGATACAACATAGGAGCTGCAACGAAGTTTTTCATTATATCTTATATACCATACAATATTACATTATTTAGATTTGGTTTAATATAATGAATATTAGGTTGTACATTATTGTACAATTTTGTTAAAATTTTTGTATACTTGTGCATACGTGACTTACTGCTTTATATTTTTTGCTATGCAAAGTAGTTCTTGTTGAGATTCTTGGTTTGGTAGCATTAGGGATTTTAAGATTCTAACCTAGACCCAAGATTGTGAAAATTCAACATTGAACACATCAACAACACTGAATGGAGTTGGTGGCATTGAACCAAAACCGAAAATGAAGGATTTGAAATGGTGTCGTGAACCAAAATACAAGAAGGTTTCCCAACCTAAAAACCATGTAGATGAAATGGAAGAGTATCATGTTCAAGAGCGATTCACTACCATTAATAGGTGGAGTATCCCTTTTTCACAAATTCTCCAACCATATTTTCTCAATACCTCTTTATTTTTTAATAAGCTTGAGAATGATAACATATGATTGATCTGTAAGTTCATCCTTCAGATGATTCCCTCTGAGTATGTTTAACAAACCCTAAGAAGGAGTGGTTTGGTCCCATCATGTTTAATGAGTGCGTCACTCTTTGATGTTTTTAAGAGTCCAACGGTGGTATAACTTGACTCCTTTTTCATGTTTAGAGAGTTTTAAAAAGAGGCAAAAAATAAAACTCCAACGGTTCCTTTTCATAGATAGTCTCTTGAGTCTGAAAAGACAGAAAATGATACTCATAAGAACCTCTTAGCCATGTTCAACTAAGGTATTCCTTTTTCAGAAATAGTCTAACTCAGTCCAGAAAAGGGTTAAACTTGTATTGAGTAAACGTCTTTTCATTTAATTTAACGAGTTTGAAAAGATAAGTGCTCAACAATATTTTCATATTTTGGGAGTTAGAAAAGAGCTGAAAGAGGACTCCTCTTGAAGGAATGAGTGGTAGAAAGGGTAGCAACTAGTTTTGATTATGATGGAACTTATCAAAACACATATAGGTAAAGAGGTTGGCTAATAAGACCACTTATCGTAGTTTTTCTAGAGGAAAGGGTAAAACCAAGTGAAAGCATATGATCGGCCAAGCATATGGTCATGATGAAATGAGAAAAACAAGGCTCATATAGCAGAAAAATGTTGCTAAAAATGGAAATCACAAGAGGTAGGATGAAAATAGTTTCATTTCTACACAAGCTTGAAACATGTGGAAACTATGCTTGAGAATACTTGAAGATGGTTTCATTTTTTCACAAGCTTAAAACATGAGAAAAACTATGCTTGAGAGTGGTTTCATTTTTACGCAAGTTTGAAACAGAGAAAAACTATGCTTGAAATAAGTTTTTATGCCCCTAACATAATGACTCAATTCTAGGTACATGCCCCCCAAGCTTCATTTCATCCACCTAGGTAGACTACTGGTTACTAATAGGTGGATGGAATGAAGGTTCATTTAAGAGATCAAGTGAAAGACTTGAATATCTGCTTCATTTTTTTAACAAGCTTGACACAAGACAAGGAACTCTGCTCATGGAACGTTGTTCCATTTTTTAAGGAGCTTAACATAAGAAACATAACTATACTCCAAGAACCTTGTTTCATCTTTTAACGAACTTGACACAAGAAAAGGAACTCTTCTTAGTGACCTGATCATGGCCCCCAAAAGGCCATGGCTTCCAAGAGGTTCTCATCAAATGGGAAAAAAATGCCCTAGAAGGTATCAAATTATCCAAAGGACAGATCAGATTACAATGCTCCCAGTAAATGATTCACTACATCACCTACTAGATCATCAGTAGATGCGAGCATGGAACATGTTGCCACATAATTAATCTATGGTTGGGAGATACCATTTGCATATAAGCACCGTTTAGGGATGTTAGTTGATTGGGAGTCAAACTAGGATTAATCAATGAAAGTTGGTCAATGGTCACGATTCTTCCTTCATGTGGGAAACACATCACAGGGAAGAGTTAAGAGATAAGAGCTCCCATGTTGTAAACATAGTCACATCTAAGGAGTAAATTAAAATCCAAAGGGCCTGGACTAACATCACATCTTTATAGACAATCTTTCCTCCCAAAGTAATAGGCAACTGAGGAAGGATCCCTAACAATTGACTAGTTCCTCTATTAAAAGGCAACAGATTTTGGGTAGTCGGCACAAGCTGCGAAGAACCTAAATATTTCCAAGTAGTTGAGGAAAAAATACTGATATACACGCCTTCGTCTATGACTATGCCAGGTATAGGAAAGTTATAAGGATGTACTATGATTTGAAAGGGAATGTAAGGAGGAAGGTGATATCATGCCAATCGACTCCAATCAAAGGGAGTAATCATACTACTTGGAGGGGGTTTTGTGGGAACAAGAGAAATGACCCTTGGTGCTATGGTAATGGGAGATATTCTCCCTTGTGTTGTGGGAATGGGAGGATCCCCCCCCTCCCCCCACTATGCTATGGGAATGGGAGGGTTTCCCCCCAATGCAGTTGGAACGAGGGGATTGTCCCCTAGTACATTAGAATATGAAGAAATGAGAACTTGAGCGGTATGTAGTTCACTCTTTACGGGAGAGGACGATCAAATGAAGATGCAATCAATTCAACCGTTTTCTCGGCCAATGGTTGGTTAGGAACAAACTCATGGGATTCATGTTCAGAGAGAGTGGGACTGGCTAAATATAGATATTGATCAATCACTTCATCAACTAATGGAGGATTAGGGGAAAGCTTTCGATAACCAATTAGAAGACGAGGCTGAGAAGCTATAAGGTTTTCCAACACTTTTGAGGCTTCATCCATATAAGGAAAAAGGTGAATAGGATGA
Source organism: Pinus taeda (assembly GCA_000404065.3). Lineage (NCBI taxonomy): Eukaryota > Viridiplantae > Streptophyta > Pinopsida > Pinales > Pinaceae > Pinus > Pinus taeda. The sequence goes on along the minus strand of APFE031022814.1, from coordinate 22,237 downwards.
TTCCTTTCACATAACCTATAGGGAAAATTAACTTTACCTTTTTCCCAATGGACCTTGCTACCACTAGGTGATGGTTTATCACTAGCATGATGTTTAAAGGTTGATGACCAAGGCTGATGTGAGCCTATGGACCACACTTCTAACACCTTGGGAATACTAGGACAATCTTTGAGAAGGTGGTCACCCTTACATAACTTGCAAGGGAGTTTAAATTTGCATGACTAATTGGAATATTTCTCCATACTAGTTGCATGGGTAGAAATGCTAGTTCAGTTGTCCCCCTTCTTATTTTTCTTCTTCTTCTTTATTCTTTTCATCTTCTTCTTAGCCTCCTGGTTACTAGAATCAATAATTTCACCAGGAGAGGAGAAAGAAAGGGATGAATAAGCAACAAATGAAGAAGGTTAAGGGTCAACTTTAGGATCAAGTTGGGGTTGATTTTGTTCAGGTGGAGGACTACTTGGTTGAGAAATAATTTGTACATTCAAAACCATTGGGTTGAAAACAACTAAACTGGAAAACAATGGTAAATCCGAGAAGTGATAATGTTTCCATATAAGGAGCACCAATATTTCCAAAAGAAGGAAAGGGAATAGGATTCTAGTCAGAGGGGTTTCCTTGATTGGTATACTTAAGAACTATCACCATTAGTATCAACCTAATATCTACTAAGGAGTTGTTCCATGGTGAACATGTTGTTCCACGGTTAATTAATTGATTTTAGAAATTAAAGACACAACATAAAACAAACGGGTAACTAGGTAAAAGGGTTTATAAAGCAATTGTGAACATATACTACATTGGAGAACCAAGTATTTACATACGGGCAGGAAATCTCCCCGAATGTTATGTTCGGTGTATCATAGTATACCAGGCGTCTGGATTCCAAAATATACTTGATGATGCATAGAAGTGTGATTTGTGTTAGTTTTTTCTAATGTGTAACTGTACAATGAGAGAGTTCCCATATACTTTTCATGAGTGGAGCTCCATCCTATATAACCAGAGGTGTGTGGAGAAAAGTCTAATACAATTACGTACATGGAATGAGATATCATCCTCGAAATGAAATGTTGGAAAAAATGATAGATCCTCTATCAATAGACCAGGGGGAACATTGATCAAGGAAAAGCCAGTTTCTGACACAAAAAACAAAATTCAGCTCAACGAAAGGTCTTCCTAGGGTCAATTCAAACTAAGTGAGGCACTAGAGGTATATTCAAGAGGTGTAACAAGGGAAAAGGTCAAGGAAACCACTAAGGGAATTAATCGATCCCTAGTGGAGTCACCAATTTGTTATACAGAATCTACGACTATGAGATAGAAGTATCTTCCCTAGACCTAGTGGCGTGGTCTAGAACAACAAAAATAAAAGAATATAAATTTCCCCTTAGAGAAATTGGAGAATGGAAATATTCTTATTTGTGATTCATCACAAACTCTTCTCTACTCTTGGCTCATAAGCTCCAACCGTAGCTCTGATCACTATAATTAGAACCTGCACAAACAATCAACACAAACCAAATATCTACGACATCTATGTAGCATTATCCAATCACTCTATTAAATGGATTAACATAACATTGAAATATATGAATGTAAACATAACATAACACATATAGGAAAACTATATACTCTTTGTATTAATATGAAAGGGAGAAAGTTTACAACCAAAAGTGGAAGCTAATCTTGTAGAGATGTCCCAAGTTGACTTGTCCTTCCTTGCCATAATGTACACCTCAAAGTCACCCTAATGCATGAGAATGATAACTCTCTTATGACCAAAGAAAAAGCATAAGGGTATGATTAGTCTCTAAAATCCAACCTCTAGCTTGTGGGTGGAAGTAAATATATAGAAGAGGATGGTAGTTTAGGTATTCTTATCCATTTACCAATTTAGGCTTGAGATCCACTCTTGATGGGAGGATGAGCTCAATGGATAAGAGGTGAAATCTCCAAGGTAGGATGAGATAGGATTCAAAGTTCTTATTCAAGGTAAATGGTTGTAGAAACTCCTAGAAGCTTCTAGAAGATGAAGCTTCTGGATTCTTTTTATTTTTCCCAAATTTCTAGAACCAACACACCCAAAACAAGGGACAACCTTCTCTGATCAAAGTAGGTGCATAATTGAGCAACCTATTGCTAAACACGGGTCACTAAAGGGCCAGGGGATGTTGGACATTAAAAGAACTAAAATGAAGTAGGCAAGGTCAGAAACCCAAGGATTTGGGAGGGTCATGATTAGGTTTTTGTGTAGTGATGATGACAAGGTTTTAACGGATGTTGATTAATCCAGTTTCTAGACCTATTGACCATATGTGACAAAATCACATTTAACGTGGGTCATTATACTCTCTTTTTCTTAATCATTCAATGAAAATCTAATAAGAAGAAGAATTTGAAATGGTTTTCCCCATAGTGGGTTTTTCCATGGTCTCCGACCAATCCTGATGTCTCTATGTGTGAATTATTTTCTTGCATTGTTTCTTTATGTTCCGCTACATTGATGAGGATGTTATTGTTCTTTTTGCATAGTTGCATATGTTTCTGAATGATGATGTAAATTTGAATAACATTATGATGTTATGGGGTGAATTAATGTGTTAACAAAGAAATTAAATTATCAAGGCAAAGAACAATATAGCCCTAAGAAAAATTAACATTTTTTACTCATAATAATGTAATATTGCAGTTCACTTTAATACCTAAATATTTTCCTAACATATGGTTATATTTAGAGGAAGGATGGTCAACTCTAGAATGGCATGAATTTAATTTGATAGTATGATAGCCAACTCAGTTGTCCTTTCCTAGTTAGCCAATAGTCAATTCAAGTATTGATGTGAAAAATTGTACTGTAGAGCATAATGAAATACTATTTCAGCCTTATAAAAGCCACCCCATGCTACATTTCAATTTCTAGAATGAGTCTCTATAAGGGATATTGGACTTACCTACCCTGTCTCATTTCAAACAAACTAAAGTGGTAAGATGTATAGAGTGGCACAATGGATTTCTATAGGGGCACACAATAAGGTTTAATATTAGATATCATCTTTTTTGGGATTCAACTGCATTAAGAAAGTCATTCATTTATAACCATTTCCATGAGAGGTAGTTGTAACAGACTAATTTCTCATGAGTTTTGAATAGTCCACTTAGCACTCATTGCATTAGGTGATGCTCATAGGGGTGAAGAAGTGGGATTGAAACTAGTGAAATGAATCACAGAGCGTCAATCATCACTTCCGGGGCTTACATCCAGTAACCATGACTTCCCGGGAGGTCACCCACCCAAAAACAAAAGGAACTTGGCTGACTATCACTTTTGCGAAGCCATTCACTCACTATACACATAGCCTAGCTGCATGGTAGTACCTCATCGTGGAACATATTGGACTGCCCCTTTGTCAGATGTGCGTTATAGTCCGTTGTACCACCCCTTTGCCGTATGTGAGCTATTAATTAATATATCTCTGGGAAATCATCTCCTACCTCCCTTACTGACACTACTGTACCTTCACATACTAACCAAGTTTGAATTCAAATTCGATACAATACAAAAGAAATTCAATTGAAAATTTTTCAATTTGGTAAAAATATGTCACCAGACATTGTAAAATTAGATATCAACTCAGTGCTTATTTTTAACAATTCTAGTTTTATATAAGTAATGAAGTTTTGATGCTTAAAATAAATTTTGATCTAATCACTTGCCACCACCATCTACGGGAAAAGCAACATGTGCGTCAATGAACTATCCAAAGAAGGTGTGCAAATTTCCTGAGGATCATGGATGATATCAAAGTAGAAGGATGGCCATGATTTTGAGTACTACCATCAACCATTCATAAAAAAATCACTTCAGACCAGTAGAGCAAGGGACTGGATAAAAATATTTTTTTCTTTCCTAAGTTGACAACAACAAATTCTTTTATTTTTAATTCTATATGTGTACTAACAGTTAGTGATGTAACTTTGGTTGCCATAATACAAGACTGTCATGCTTGTTTTTGATATTATTTGGCACAATGCAGTAGATAGGTATGGATATGATTTTTTTGAGACTCTACAACATGTAATTTTGATTCTAAACTTTAATGGAAATTATGATTTTTCTTTTTGAGAAAAACTCAGTAATTGTTTTTAACAATTCCAATTTTATACAAGTAATGAAAAAGAAATTATGTAATCATAATAGGTATACATCTTTATACTGATGATGGATTTTATTGATGATCAAATTCATATATCAGAAATATTTTTGCAAATTCATTAAAAGTACATGAAACTAAAATATACATCTTAATTTTGGTTTATTATAATTTAAAAAAATAATGATATAGTCATGAGTTCCTATATGAGAAGTTACATGAATTTGTATCTATAACACTTACAAGAGGAGGATAATATTTGGTATAACACCATGTAGCTTAAATTATCAACGTTATGATTTCATTATCAACAAAAACTGCAGACGAGAACATAAACTACCTATTTTTTTGATGTTGTGTGGTTGGGTTGATAGGAGAATGAGGTGCTTGACATAATTCATCCATCACCAAAGAGGTGAAAGAACTCCTCAAGCGCCCAAAACGCTTGCAAAAACCAAAAAAAACATCACAACAATGCCAAGAAAACAATATGAAAAGACAAGAAATAACCAGCGAAATTTTTGAAAGCGAACCTACATAAATTCCTCTAGCGTAACAACATAAATATACATCTTAATTTCAATTTATTATAATTACAAAAGTAATGATATATTCATGATTTTCTATATGAGAAGAAGCCACGAGAATACGTATCTATAACAGTTATGGAGTGAGGAGAATATTTTCTATAACACCGTGTAGCTTACATTATCAGAGTTATGATTTCATTATTAGCAAAAACCTCAAGGCTAGAACATAAACTACCTACTTTTTTGATGTTGTGTGGTCGGGTTGACAGGAAGACAAGGTGCCAAAAAAAATTCCTCCTATCACTGAAGATGTGCAAGAAATCCTCTAGCACCCAACAAACCTTCAAAAACAAAAAAGAAAGCACAACAGTGGCAAGAAAATAATACGAAAAAACAAGAAATAAACAAGGAAATTTGTGAAAGTGAACCTATAAAAATTCCTCTAGCGCAACAACAGACCAGCCACAACAGTGCCAAAACAAAATTTGAAAGAAAAATAGTGTGAAAACTTTGCAATAGGCTCATGAACCACATATATATATAATACATTTTTTGGCTGAAAAATCTTTTCGACCAAAAAATATTTTTAGCCGAAAAGTTTGTTCGGCTGAAAATGTTTGTTTGTTTGTTTTTTTTTTTTTTTTCTTCGGCTGAAAAACCTAGTGGCCATATTTCCCTCCCACCAACCAAAAATATGTTGCATGGTATTTGAGGTTTTTATTAATTTAAACATCCAAAATTTCAGTGAAAAGTTAAATTTAATTGTTTAGCCGAAAAACAAATGAATAGTTCAACCGAAAAATAATTTAGTTTGGTTGAAATTGTGCAATCACAATTTTTTCACGAGAAAATCTCACAAAAGTGTAACCGAGCTTCACATTTTCACCCATTATATATATATACTGTAAAGAATAGTATATTAAAAATATTTCTGGTTTTCATGGTTTCAGGTTTTATGATAAAATATCTATTTTAATGTGTGTTTTTACCATTGCATTTTTATTTTATTTTATGAAGAATATGTTTTCATATAGGGTTAAAAGCTGCAAAAATTGGGATGATATTTTCTTAAACTAGAGTAAATAATACCTTGGTGCCTTTTAAAACATAAAATATTATAAAAGAACACGGATTTCTCTTCCAAAGTTTCTTTACTAGAAGATTTGGTTAGCTAGGAATGTATAAAGCCTTCATTTTAAACATGTATAATCTAGGATTGATTCATAGATTACTATGGAAATTCCACTGGATTTTTCGTCACAACAAATCTAATGAAATTAAACTTGAAATCTAAAATCTACAATATGAGGGTTAATTTTTCCTTAGATTTTGTTGGGTGTGGAGCCTGATTATCTTCTTTATTTAGAGGTATCGCCACATTGGACCCGAGTTCGTAATGTGATAGAAATGCCACTTGTAAAATGTACACTGCAAAGGGGGTCCAGGAGGGGTGGCTGCGATCTTTGGGAGCCCCCCCTGGTGGGGGATTGGGGCAGTGCTCCTGAAGCTAAAAATAGATGTAAAATTTCCTTGTAAAATGTTGTAATTTTGTAGTCAATATGGGTCGTTCATTAGGTGGAGATATGACGGTAGAAGTTATGTTTAATTTAGTGTTTTTGGCTCTATAAGGCAAGCCCCTTACTATATATGAAGGAATTGTATTGCGTCTATGTAGATTTGTATTCTAAGTGAAAAAGAGAGAGGAGATTGTGTGAGAGCGAAGAGGGAATTATAGCGGATCTGCTGTAAGTTTTATCTCTTCAGTTTGTTGGATAATATAAAAGGAAGGACTGACTGTTTCTTTGTATATGTAGCCCAAATTGGGTGAACCACGTATATTTGTGTCTCTCTTGTTTTATGTGTTTTTTGTGTTGATTTTTCTGCAATCTATTTTATGTGTTCCATTGCTCTGTAATATATAATTTCCTAATAGATTTATGGAACTTTAAATTATTTTTTATTATGTAAACATGAAAATTATAATTATGCATAAAATATATAAGAACAAAATAAATCTCATAAACCAAAAATTATGATCCAGATTTAAACAGGAACGCAACAAATTACCGAGATAACCATATACACAAAGATGCAGCGGAAATAATACTTC
>APFE031022810.1:0-18785 GCA_000404065.3 Pinus taeda | reverse complement strand
AAATGTAATATGGATTTCAATTTTATAAATCAAGAAGTAAGAAAATAATTTTTTTATATCTTTTTAAATTAAACAAAGAAATTTAAAATGCTATATGTTAGAGTAGTCTCTTTTTGTTTGTGAAAAAATAAAAAGAAATTTGAAAATAATTTATTATTGTCAATTGAATTGCTTTTTTTTTTATGCTTTTCATTATAGAAGTGTGATCTAGATGTGTGCCCTTCTAAATGAAATTAAGACCTGCCCTTCAAATTTGATCACTGGTCACCATATCACATCTATATCACATCTATAGAGAGAAAAAGGAAACTAGAAACGGGTATTATGTGATAGGGCCATCCTTTTCCTTTTCTCGGGTATGTGGTGGCAGGTTACTCAGCGGGTATGCTAACAAACCTAAAGGAATGCATTAATGCAGGCGGTATAGAAAGGAACAGAATCTCTATTTTTCTATCTTATTGAATCCCATCAAGAGTCAACTTCCTAGGGCGCGCAGGGATCTCACTCTTATTACCGTAACAACCCAGAGATTAGCCCTCGTTACCCGTGACGAGAGACCTCGTATTCCTCACCCCGAGCCCTAGATATTGAGCCCCTTACTCCATCGTTACCTCGTTAATAGAATATTATAATAACGATGGAATATCATCAGCGATATTATATAATAATATTATTATTATAATCTCGCATATTATATGGCTTGATGTGTTCTCAAATGGAATTACAAATATCTTCCTGGTCATTTGACCAAATCAGGTTAGGTTAGGGTGGCCGAAACGCAAGATTAACAAAACAGCACTATGCGTGCTGCTGTTCTTTAATGTATTGGTACATTAAGACAATGTACCCGTAGCGCTCTGTAGCTATTCAGGTTTTGCTGTTATTTCTGTTTATATTTCAGAAGCAAATTTAATTGGTTGGGGCGAAGAATAATTGTAATTGAGTGTGAGGACAGACGAATCTTGATGAGGAAGTATTCAGACTTTTCATATGTGTTGAACAAGAAAAGTATCAATAAGTGCTTTCCAAAATTGTAGAAAATAACTATAAACAAGTGCTCAACATTTCAAACATTTGCAGTGTTCATCATTTCAAATTATCCATAAACAAAAATGCATAATGCATAGTTGCAAGAAAAGATTATAAACCATACTTTAAAACAAGGCTCGAACAACAGGCATGGCTTCAAATGGGAAAATTTTTTTATCCATAAACGATATCGTTTATCCATATTTGTGGAAAAAAAATTATAAACAAGACTTTAAAACAAAATCATCCATAAACGATATCCATAGTTGGGAAAGAAATTATGAAGAAGACTTTAAAACAAGGCTCGAAAAAGAACCATGACTAAAGAGTGTAAAGATAAATCGAATCGACAGAAATGGCATCCTTACCTCTAGTGTGATTAGAACTAGAAATGTGAAGTTTTAGGTGCAATGAGCGTGGCCCGGAGGGTGGATCGAACACATAACCTTGAGATATTCAAGGTGACGATCAGCTTTCCAGTGACACTCTCCCAACAAAGCTATCTTCCTTAACTCTGAAAAAGATACAACGGCAACAACATTGGTGTTACCAATGGAAACACCATCGTCACGTTGTTACCACTCATTTTCTCTAATCTTCGAACATCCTCGTGCTAACTTTTATTTTCTCTAATCATCCAACATCCTCGTACAATATAATAAGAAATCTTATCTTGAAACAATTGGGCATGACCATAGTTTCCGTCATTCATGACCAACAGTGGTTGGAATCTCTAATCTTCACATATTGTCGAGGAGAAATTGCCATTGCGAAATCGGCTCAAGGAAAAAAAAAAATTCCCATCGCTCGAATCCATCTATCAGCTCTTAACCAAATACAACCGTTGAATTTAAGATTCTTGATTGCCAAGGAGAGATTGCGATTGCGAAACCCGCGTTGAAGAATGAAGGAAACCGCTATGGAAAAAGACCATGGCTCGAATCCCTCTATTAACTAAATTTAACTGAAGCAAAAAAGCAAAAAGTTAACTAAATTTGAGAAGCCGAATATTAATTCCATTGTGGAAAGCTCCACCATCAAAAGAATCGCCCGAATCCCTCTATTAACTAAATTTAACTAAAGGAAAAAAGGCAAAAAAATTAACTAAATTTTAGAAGCCGAATATTAATTCCATTGTTTCCATTGTTGAAAGTCCCATCCACAAAAGAAAAGTTAACGGTTAAATTTGAAAAAAAAGCGAACCAAGAAATTATCCCTTTTTATAAAAAGTAAAAGAAACAACCCGTTAATATCTTTTGAAGTAAAAGGTTGGCAATTTCAAAAACCGAATGGTTAATGCCAAACTAAGATATTAGAAGTTAGAAGTTAAATGTTAAATATTAGAAGTTAAATGTTAAAGGAAACCATTAATTGCTTTTAAGTAAAAGTTTGGCAGTTTCAAAGTTAGAAAGACCAAACAGTTACTTGGTTTTTTTATATGAAAGATAGAATTTCAAAACTAAAAAGGTAAGGGTGAAATTTAAAAAAATGATGTGTAAATTGTTTTTTTTTAAATTGTTTGGAAAATAGGCAAAGTTAATGAATTCATAGAATTATCAACATGCAAGGAAAGTTAGTACAATTTATTTTCTTAAATAATAAAATTGTCAAAATATAATTTGATGTTTGATAACAAAAATCTTTATTAGAATTCATATGGTTTAATAACATTTGCCACTACTAAAATAATTGTTTTTTATTAATAAATAAAGTTATATGAACTAATCATTATTTATATTAGTATTTAAGAAATATTTAGTTTATATTTTTTTTAAGGAATTTGAAATGAGAAATAATAGAAATAAAATATTTACTTCAAAATTTCAGATAATCTATTTTTTTCAATATTTCCAAGAGCTTTGGAAAACTCTAGTAGCCTCCAAAACCCCAGCTACTAAATCATTAAGGGTTTTTTAAAATACAACTAATCAGTTATTGGATTAAAACAATGAGGACAATTATAAGGAAACACTAATTGGGTTTCCCAAAAATATTTTGATTTGAGAAAATATATATTTTAAGAAACGTGCGAACAAAGGTGTTCTACATGTGGTTTACGCTCAAACTCTTTTTTAAAATGTTCTGGATCACAAAAACCTCAATTCAACAAAATATATATTAATATATGTATTTATAAATTCCCTAATTATAATGAATTTATTATTAGATACTTCTATATATTGCACTATATGTTAACCTCCACAAATTGTTTCCCTTATTTAATGTAACATTTGACCACTATGTCAACTATAATATCTTATACAATATGTTTTCCTTATCCAAAAACCATTATGAATGTCACATCATTGATATGACACATACCGCTAATTTATTATGATCATTGATACTCTTAGAGAAATACAAACTCTTCCATAATGCAACATCTAACCACTATTACCCATAAGAAAAAATGACATTGATCACTTGATTATTCTCAAGGGACTAACTCTAAAATTGATTAAACCATATTGCATTATGATCTTTAACACAATGAATTCTAAAAACTATGACCCATAATATGCTTCAAGATCAAGACATTGCAACTCTTGAAATGTTACAACACACATCAATTTTAATATCGAACACATTAACTATAACATTAAAACTATAGCTTTTATGTATTTAAAGTGGCCTAACATAGTGAAGATAAATATGAATAAACTATAATTCCAAATTCAATCCCATAAGAAAGGAATATAAGAAATGTTGAGAATTTTGGAGATAATATTTTTATTACTGATATTGACCCACAAAACACTTTTGGTGAGTCAAGATCATTAGAGTCAACATATGGTAATGAGCTTGACTAATACTTATATTTCACCAATTACATGATACAATAATGGTGTACATTTTTGTGGACCATTTAAGGTCTTAATTTTAGTGTCTTAAGTTCATTTAAGCTATTGTTTCTTTACAATTTAGTTTTATAAATAATTATATTTTTTTGTATTCTATCCTTCCATGCACTAAAATAAACCAAATTTAGATAAGTTTTTCTAAATTTACTTTTATTTATTTCAAAATTATAAAATTTCTAAATGTATAAATTGTGTATTTTGTATATGGTTTTCTCTTATTTTCAATATTATATGCAATATGAATAATAAATATTTTCTATTTGATTTCTATTTATTCATATTTATATTCTTGGGTTAAATATATATTGTTAAATTAATCTTTTGATATCTCACTTTTTTTTCTTATTTCTAATTCTTTCCTAGTGAACATTAAATTAAATGTTCAATTTTGAGCCAAATATAAGATGAAGGGTTGTTGTTTTGCTACTTTAGTTTATTTCAATTATTATAGATATTTATTCTAATCACATTATATAAAATGTGTATGCAATCTCATTTCTTTATTTAGCAATGACATTCAAAGAAAACAAAACACAACAAAATGGCAAGATAGTATAAATATTACTTCTCCATTAATTTTGTTAGATTCAGTAATAGTGTTATGTTTTTTGTTATTTTTTGACAATTCTATAGCACAATGTGAACAAATAATTTTTTAGATATGCATTATATCTATTATGCCATTCAAAATAAAATGTTAACATCAAAATAGGAATTGAGATTTTGATTTTCCAATTAATAAATATGTTAAACGAAACTCATTAAAATAAACCTCCATTCAAAAGGACATGCTACCATTGTCATTTTGCATGAATAGGGAGAGTCTCTAACATTAAACTCACTATGCTAGAAGAAATTGGTCAAGTGATCATGATGACAAAATCTACAACTGGGAAAAACACATTGGTGACATGTTGAATATGAATTCCTATGGATGTAAAAGTTCAAATAACTCCATTTCATTCCTCTTTATAGTAATTTGGCTAGCCATGAAGAAAAATTCACAAGTTGGCCCCTATGAAATGTTTAGAAATCTTCCAACAGATAGGGGGTAGATCAACACATACACAAAATGTTTCCTCCGTGAAAGAGGTTCTGTATTAGGCTACAATTGACCAAATATTTATAGAATCAATTAATAATCTAACATAATATTCCTAGTTCCACCATAAGCTTGAGAAGAACAAAGGGACATACTTTTACTCCTTGTATATGTTGAACAACTAGAAGAAAGGGAAGAATAATTTTACACGGAAATCTACATTTGACCTCTCAATACCTGTGACATAATATCCTAAGAATTTTATCTTGTACGGTTATACAATAGATTTTGTGAATTTGTGTAGCTATTATCTCTTTATTTAGAGATGGTTACAACCATTCTAGCCAATTTGTGTTCTACAATATGGTCTGATTTTATTTATTAATAGAAGTTGACTTTTCACCATATTATTATAATCTCTAGCATACTTATTAAGCCGAGAGACTCATTCTACAAACTAATATGAGGGATCCGTCCCTTAAATTGACATGTTCCCCTATAAAATAAACTAAACTATTCCCTAAATAAAAAAATAATGTCGACTATAATAAAATAAAATGAATATATTGTAAAGTAATTACAACTAAAAAAACTATCCCTCAAATTGACATGGGCCCCTATAAAATAAAAATAAACTATGCTCTAAATAGAAAAATAATGTCCGTTATAATATAGTAAAACAAATATGTTGTAAAGTAATTAAAAGTAAAAAAAAGTGTGACTAAGATGTTTAAACTTTTACTTTTCAAAAAATTTGACAAAGAGATTTAAGTAAACTATTTTTTCAAAAACATTTCAACATGTTATTTAACTAAAATATTTGAAGACCTACGTTAAATAATTTATGCATGATATCGAATTCATATATATCTATATATAGAAAAAAATTGATAAAACAAAATATTTTAATACTTGGCATATACTTAAAAATTTATTAATAATTAAAAAACCATTTTAATTTGCACTGAGAAAATGTCTCATTGTACATGTCAAACATTTTAATGTAAACTATGTATATATTATATATCATTTAAAAAAAAATGTATATATCATGAAAAGAATTAATTTTTTAATTTTAAATCCTATATATATACTTTATATAGATTTCAAAAATACAATTTAAAAAATAAGAAACTTCACATTGTATTTTGCAATCTAAAGAAGTATTTGATCTCTCTCCGCTCATGTTAGATCCATACTTAAGATAGATATTTTTAGTGTGCTGTTAGATCCATACTTAAGATAGAGATTTTTAATGTGCTTTAGTTACTTTCCTGTATTTTATTTCATTCCTTGTATATCTTGGGTCATCCTATCTATCGAACCCTCCATTCACATTCACATTTCCATTCACTTGTTGAGCAAGTATGCTAGTTTAATTGTCCTAAGGTCAAGCAAAGCAACATAGTGAATTTGAATTTGTCATTCTTTTACTTAGTCTATTTCAATGTTATTTGATTCTCTCATTTTTTTCATGCAAATTACTAATGTAGTATTATGTCATAACTTGATGTTTCGCTCGTGCTTAAATCCTACAAGAAGTTCGCAATTTTTGTGTTTGTAGACATAATGTATACGTTAAAATTGTAGAAATATTCTATTGCTAAAGAAAAAATAGAGGATGAATGGACACTATTATTTGTGTTGATATGTGTGTTGGAAGCCAATAAAAGTTTGTAACTTGATGAAAGAATTATAAATATTGTTATTGTGAACCATTATCAATGAAATTAATTCTTAGATGGAAGTTAATTATTAGAAGGGTCAAAAACCCTCGATTAAAGTAGCACAATACATACTAGGTTGTATATAAAAGACCATGGATTAATCACTGTACGCAACATGTTATAACCAAAAACCTCAGATTGAACCAATATACAGCGAGTCATAGCCAAAAGGGAAAAAACCCACTGATTAAACCGAGAAAGAACACAATACACAGTAAGTTATGTCCAAGGGTTAAACTAATAAAGAAGAGTTTATATGGGAAAACCAGACACTAAATTAATCGGCAGGGACTAAAACCAAATTCAGAGCTATGAGAAGTCATTCAAAAATCCAGTGATGATTGAATGAAGCAATGATGGAAAAATTAAATCCAGTAGAAATTATTTATTTGGGAGGCCGATTGGAGCAATAAAGGAAAAATTAAATATAATAGAAATGATTAAGGAGGTAGCATAGGCTTAAATTCGATAAAAATGGTTAGGCATCATGTTTAAACTAATCCAAATAAGAGATAGATATAGGGCTATCTCTATGTACCTAGAATTGGGATTAGATTTTCAGCCATACAATTGGGATCAGCAAGGTAGGCTTTGAACAACAGCAACGTCAACCACCTCTTTCATTCATTTCCCTGCAACGTCAGCACTTCATTCATTCCCATAATTTAAAATGCACCAAACAAAAATACAAGATTATGAAATAGAATTAGTTCTCGTACCAGAGCAGAGATGAACATAATAAACACGGAAATGAAATTAAATAGAATTAGATTTGGTCCATACCATTTTATTTCCAAAGATAATTGATCTCTATTTACGCAAAGAACAAAGAACTATTAAACAACTCTACTGCGCTATTGAGAGTTCATACTTTTTGTTTTTTTTTTTAATTTCAATTCTCGCGCTTTTATCTCTCTCTTCTCTGTTTTGGAAAAGGATAGGATTTTTTTGGAAAAGGATGGGCTGATGTTTTTTTTGGGTTTTTTATTTTAATTTGGGCACTTTTCTCTTTTGATGCTTTTGATTTTTCTAAATTTATATTCGTGTGCTTTCTTTCTATTTTTAGAAAAGATGCGAAGTTCATGTTTTTTTCGTCCATGTTGGGCTAAGGCCTTTTTTGTTTTTTTTCTCTTTCAATTAATGATTTTCCGAAGGGAAATATCAAGCGCAAATCTTGCCAATAAGTCTTCCATTCATGTTTTGTTTTAATTTATTCCTGTTCATTACTCATTTTTTTATGGATTGGATTTGCAGTGTGTCAATTTCATTTTATTTTAAAATTTTATTTATTTTTGCAGAGATTGGTATTGAAAGGTTTAAATATCATAGAGTTTGACAAATATATTAGGTTATTTATTTTTAATTTTATGTAATAGTTGTTATATGAAATTTATTGGATATTAATATTATTTTTTATTTTAAATTGTGAAACAATATTTATATAAAATTTGCAAAACTATTTTTAATAAGTTTTAAAACTGCTAGTGAAATTGTATCTGTGCAAATCTTTAGAATGAGGGGCATGCTCTTTGATCTTCATATGAATATAGGAATTAATGTGGCCATATAAAGGAAATGTCTAGTAAACTCAAATGAACATCAAAACACACACCACCTCTTGATATATTTCACATAGCCAAGACAAATAAAAAAATCATGAACATCTCAAAACTCATTCATTTTCTTAAAGCATGCATTTCACCATGAACATTACATGTGCTTAAATAAATTAAAATCATATTGAATTAACTTGATTGCATGTTTCTATTTAATATTCATGCAAACTATTGTGGTACATATAATGCTATTAGGTTGACACTTTGCAAGATTGAGAAATTCTGTTAGGTTGATACTTGCCAAGATCAAGGCATGATAGATTACAAATAATTTCAAACCTTCCACTATGTAGATTAATTACAATGTTTGGTAATTTCACACAATTTGCTACATAGTGTTATAAGTTCAACATTTATCTGTCATCATTGACTACGTGTAACAAAAAATTCTATGCCATGACTACATATTTCCCTTACATGGCATAACCTGGAATCATTCTTGTGGAATTTTGTTATGTTGTCATCTTCAATAGTTAATGTGTTGCATTGAAGCATTATTATAAAATGAGTTAATGTGTTGCACTGAAGCTTTATGATAAAATTCTCTTCCTTTTTGTCTCAACAAGAGCTCCATACTTGGTATATCCTTTGGGTTTTCTTTTTTTTAATCACTTCACCATCCATTTTGACATTGCGTTCAAGAGAAACTATTCCAATTTGTCACAACTACTTTTACCTACAAGGTATGGTAATCATACATATCTTTCTCTGTTGTCTTCACAATTAGTTGTTACCATCTTTAGATGCATCCTTTATTTTATTCTTTTATGTTATTTTTTATTATTGAGTGGTTTTCCTTAGTATTCCATGCTCTTCTTTAAAAACAGGAACAAAATATTCTTTTCTCTTAAAATAGAAGAAATGATTACATGCTTAGCCCTTCATATGGGAAACTCAAAACTAACTTAAAAAACCACCTTAGTATTTCTTACCTTATGGTACTTATTTTAATTTTTAGTTGTTTGAAATAGCGACAACACTAATAAAAAAACCCACCTTAGTATGTATTACCATATGGTACCTATTTTGATTCTTAGTAGTTTGAAATAGCCCAAAGTGTAGGAATTCTCAATAAAATATCCTTAACTGTATTTTAATATGAAAATAGATTTAATTTTTTTTTATTGGAATTGGAATTTGACAATGAAATTATATATTTTTGAAATTTTTAATACACATAAATTTAACTGTAATTTTGCAATGAAATTATATATTTTTGAAAATTTTAATACATAAATAAATTTAACGTTCTAAATTATATTTTTAAATAGAAAAAATTATGTTTAATCTTTTCAAATATAAGTATGTAGAAACAGTGTAGGAATTGGAATTTGGCACTAATATCATATATTTTTGAAATTCTAATACTCAAATAAATTTAACTTTTTAAATTATACTTTTAAATATAAAAATCTATTTTTAATATTTTCAAATCTAAAAATGTACAAAATATGAATTCGTGGAAAATTGTTAAAATTATTTTTTATATTTTTTGAAATAAAACAGGAAAATGTTGCGAGGTGTATTTATTTTTTATGATCACCACTCTTTAAACTTTGATATTGAAAATCATAAGTTCTGTTTTATTATAATTGTGACCAATTATTGAAATACATCTTAGTGAGCCAATACACTAGAAATACACCAATACATTAGACATACATCTTATGAGCGAAGGCATAGAGAGGGTATGGTTGTTTCTGTAATCTTCTGTTTCGGCCACGGTGACTTCATTTGTTCCGATGACCATTTGTTCCGATGACCCTAAGATTTTTGTAGTTCCATTTTGAGACCACATATGTCAGATTATAATATAATATCTTTTCTATTGGTGTTCGATCGTACTTAGTGGAGGTATTTTGATGTTTCGTTGTGTTTTGTGTTTGTATGTTATTTATATTTGTAGGTTTCTAGAATTTATGTCTATGGAAATTGAGTTTTTATTTTATTTTATTTTTTAAAGATTTTATATAATTAATCCATTGATTTTAAATAGTTCTAGACATTAAGAATATGAGTTGGGATTTTTCTCAACTGATTTTGATACTATTTGTATAAATTTTACAAAAAAAATTAATTAAATTGTTGTTCTCATAATTACTTATTTATGTTGCAAATTGTTATACATATTATTTGTTATATTATCATGTATATATTGATATTTCAATTATCAATGTAAATAATTAATCAATAAGTATTAAAAATAAAGAGAATAAAATGATATGCAATTTTTATTCCCTTTTAGGTTTTCTAAGGAGGCAAAGGTCAAAGGGGGGGGTGGGGGGGCTGATGTAACGACCTACAGCTCCAGCTTGAAGTGTGACAGTGGAAGTGCGAGCTCTTCCAAATGTGTGATGACACTTATGCGCATTTGTTAGGAGGAGACTTGTTTCTATGGCATGGAGGGTGCATGGAGGCTGACTTTATGAGATAGGGGCTTTTGCGATGGAGCAAGGGCGTGGGTGAGGTCGGTTGGGTAAGCCATGACCTCCTCTTCAATGCATATATATTGTATTGCATTGGCACTCATTTGAACATCGAACCAACTCGCTCTACATCATTCGCTCAACAAGGAAGTGCGCAGTTCTAGTGTGCAAGTCTAAGGGAAGGCGCAGATTTAGCATGCGCCCATTCTTGGGCAGGGCTGCACGGTGAGGCACGGTTGTGGGTGAAGGTGTGGGTAGGAGCGCTCGGTGGTCGAGTTGTGGTGTGCACGGGTGTGTGGCGCCTGACAGATGGTTGCGGTGTGCATGGGTGTGGCGCCTGATTTGTGTGAAGGTTTGTGCAACGACTTGGCATAGGTGTCTTGGCGACTCGGGTGAGCACCCGCCCATCGTGCAAGTGTGCACAGTGACTTGGTGAAGTGTTGAGATTGTGAACGGAGGTGTGTCTTGGTTGGAGGTGCCCGTGTGTGGCGACTTGGAAGCGTGCCCAAGTTGGGAAAACAACACGACCGTGCGACAAGCTGAACAAAGCGTTGGTGAGTCGTGTGATGACCGTGCAGAGGTGCCGATGATTTAGGCAACCGAGTTTTGCCTTGGATTGTGAAATTGACTAAGTATGAAACTTGGGCTTTCCAGGTATACTTGTACATTGTAAACTGTTGTATAATATATTGTTGGGTAGACTCATTGTTCAGGGAGTTGCCCCTCCCTTTCTACTATGCAATTGTGTTCATCATTTATAATTGTTGTTGATAATCAATGTGTATGGGTGTTCATTGGTATAAAGGATAAAGAATAATACTTGGTTGATCCACAAGCTATGTAGGAATAAGTGGTTAGGCGTAGTCCACGAACATAATTATTGGTGAAAAGAAAGTGTTCGGTGGTGCTGCACCTCACCAAGAGTTGTTGAAAGACTACCGCTGGCCTGGGGGCGTGACAGTTGGTATCAGAGCTCAGTTGAAGTTGGTATTAGAGTAGGGTGGCTGGTGACGAAGTGAAGGTGGTATACACTTGGAGTTGGTGACTGGTACTTGCAGGTAAAAGAGGTTGGTGAACACTTCCTGATAAGTGTTGCATCAAGGACTTGGGTTGTAGGTGAAACTGTTGTATGGTTGAAACTAGATTGCAAAGAAGAAGAAGGCTATTAGCAACGGTTGAATCTCAGATTGGGTCTAGTTACGGTGCGAAGGACACTACTCTTGGGTTCATTGAGAAAGTGTTGGAGAAAGTGGAGGACTTAGAGGCTTACTGGAATAAGAAGATTGACTTGGTCGTGAAAGATCAAGAGGCCAATTCAAAGATGAAGGAAGAGCTCGAGGAACTCCAAAACCAACACGAGTACACCGATCTTATGTGTACACAACTTGAAGTAAGGGTCAAGGAGGTTGAAGAAGCAAGGGATCACGGTCTTGTAGAGATCATGGACTTTAAGAAATCTCTTGACGAAGCCAGAGATGAGATCGCGGTGTTGAAGAAGGTCGTGAGGCATAACTCAGGTGGAGGAGTGCCTCATGTGAAAGTCAAGGAACCAGAATCTTTCAATGGTACAAGGAGTGCAAAGACTCTTGGTAACTTTCTATGGGACATGGAGCAATACTTGGAATGATTGGGACTATCTGATGATGAGACAAAGTTCAAGATAGCTTCTCAGTTCTTGACAAAGGATGCTAGGATGTGGTGGCAAAGACGGATGGATCAGATTGCCAGTGGCAGTTCTAGTGACATCACTTCGTGGGATGAAATGAAGCGAGCTTTGCAGGCCCATTTCAGTCCTCAAGATGAAACGTGGGAAGCAAGGATGAAGGTAAAATTCATAATGTAGAAAGCGAACCTTCAGACATATCAGCAGGAGTTTGCAAGTGCGGTCCTAGAACTTCCTAACATGGCAAAGAGGGAAAAGGTATTCAATTTGATTATTGGGTTGAAGCCTTGGGCATGCAATGAAGTGAACAGATAGAGGATTAGAGCACTTGAAGAAGCTTTTGCTGCTGTGGACAGGTTGGTGGAGCATTATGATGAGACTTCTGATGATAGGAAGAAGAAGTCCGACAAGCCGAAAGATAAGAAGAAAGAAGATGCTTCGAAATCAGATGACAGTTCGAAGATGAAGAAAGTCTTGAAGTGTTGGATATGTGCAGGGCCACATACGGTGAATAATTTCCCTTCTAAACCTAAAGTGGCTACGATTGCACAATCTAATGCGAAGAATGAAGAAGCTTCTATGGGGATGATGCAGATACTTGGTGTTGCTGCTGCTAGAGAGGTGATCTCTCGGAGGAATCCTGAGAGGAATAAGTTGGAGTATGTTCGGATGAAAGTTGGAGATGCTGATATACCCACTATGGTGGATAGTGGGGCCTCTCACAACTTCATGGGAGAAGATACTACAAGAAGGATTGGGCTGAAATTTGTACTGATCAAGGCACAAATGAAGACATTGAATTCTCCTTTCGATGAAGTTCTTGGTGTAGCTGAAAAGGTGGACACAACACATGGTGAGTGGACATGGAAGGTTGACTTCACTATAGTGATGATAAATGACTATGAGGTTATGCTGGGAATGGAATTCATGAAACAGTTTGATGCTATGATTGTTCCACATTTGAAGAAGCTATACATTTGCGATGGAAGGGAAGATGTACCCATTGGCATGCCTACCATTGGAGTAACAAGTCCCGATTGTAAGTTGGCAGTGATGCAAATGGAGGATGAGAATCGGATGGATGACATGAGTAAGCGATTGTCCATGGTTGAGACAAAGCTTACCAAGCAGTCATTGGTCATCAGGACTCTTTCATATAGTATCTTTGACTTGCCAAGAAGGCTAGAAGAGGTCGAGGATGATGATGATGATGATGGGGCATATGTGAGGCTGAATGTTCAAGAGGAGGATCGGTTCACTTATCTACAGAGGATGGAGATTGAGGATCTTGATAGATGGATTGAGGTGATTAGTGAGGGTGAGCCTTCAGGCTCTACTCCCTCCACATCTTCTTAGATGGACAAGAATATGGGGCTCATTGTTAGCTTCTCATGAAAGTGAGTCCTTTAAAACAGGTTCAGCAGGTATGACAAATGGTGCAGGGATAGCTTGGCATCAAGAATAATGACATGTTGCAGATGGGATGTAGTTTCCATGGACCTGAGTATGGTGAGATTCATGGTGAGTCTGAGATGTGGTAGAATCTGAGATAGACTAGTGAAGGCATAAAGAGGAACATTCTTATGATTTGAAACAGTTGGATTGATCACTTGACTAGTTCAAGTCATGGGGGCTAGCAGTGTACCAAAGAGATGTTGGCATCAGGAAGACAAGGAGGATTGTTCATAAGATGAGGACCACACATGATGAAGATGGTAGTTCTGCATATGCTGCAGGGATTTTTGCAATATGTGGAGGAATTGACATCATGGACTAAGGATGAGATAGACATTGGTGATGATCTTGGTGGAGGGCTACCAGGATGGTATGTTGTCGAGGACGACAATGACTACAGGTGGAGGAAGATGTAATGACCTGCAGCTCCAACGTGAAGTGCGATGGTGGAAGTGTGAGCTCTTCCAAACGTGCAATGACACATATGCACATTTGTGAGGAGGAGACTTGTTTATATGGCGTGGAGGGTGCATGGAGGCTGACTTGATGACTTAGGGGCTTTTGCGATGGAGCAAGGGCGTGGGTGAGGTCGCCTGGGCAAGCCATGACCTCCCCTTCAACGCATATATATTGTATTGTGTTGGCACTCATTTGAACATTGAACCAACTCGCTCTACATGATTTGCTCAGCAAGGAAGTGCGCAGTTCTAGTGTGCAAGTTTAAGGGAAGGCGTAGATTTAGCATGCGCCCATTCTTGGGTAGGGCTACACAGTGAGGCGTGGTTGTGGGTGAAGGTGCGGGCATGATTGCCTAGTGGTTGAGTTGTGGTGTGCACCTGTGTGTGGCACCCGATGGACGGTTGTGGCATGCACAGGTGTGGTGCTGGGTTTTTGCGAAGGTTTGTGTGACGAGTTCGTACGGGTGTCTTGGCGGCTCGGGTGAGCGCCCACCCATCGTGCAAGTGTGCACAGTGACTTGGTGAAGTGTTGAGATTGTGGATGGAGGTGTGTCTCGGTTAGAGGCACCCATGTGTGGCGACTTGGAGGCGTGCCCAAGTTGGGCAAACAACACGATCGTGCGACAAGGTGAACGAAGCGTCGGTGAGTTGTGCGCCGACCGTGCGGAGGTGTCGACGAGTTAGGTAACCGAGTTTTGCCTTGGATTGTAAAATTGACTAAGTATGAAACTTTGGCTTTCCAAGTATACTTGTACATTGTAAACTATTGTAAAATATATTGTTGGGCAGACTCATTGTTCAGGGAGTTGCCCCTCCCTTTATACTGTGAAATTGTGTTCATCATTTATAATTTATATTGATAATGAATGTGTATGGGTGTTCATTGGTATAAAGGATAAAGAATAATACTTGGTTGAGAATCACAAGCTAAGTAGGAATAAGTGGTTAGGCGTAGTGCATGAACATAAGTATTGGTTAAAAGAAAGTGTTCGGTGGTGCCGTGCTTCGCCAAGAGCTGTTTAAATACTACCGTTGGCCTCGGGGCATGACGGTGGAGGTGGTGGAGGAGGAGGAGGAAAATACGGTTGAGGAGGAGGTGGAGGTGGAAGAGGTTGTTGTGTTCATGGAGGTGTAGTAGGTGGAGCCAGAGGAGGAGGTGGTGGAGGCAGTGGAGGAGCTGGTGGAGGAGCTGGAGGGGGTTGAGGTGGTGCAAGAGGAGGAGTAGGTAGAGGTACTGGAGGGGGAGGAGGAGGTAGCAGAGGTGGTGGAGGAGGAGGAGGAGGATGAGGCGGAGGTGGAGCAGGATGGGGTGGATGTGGGGGTGGTGGTGGAGGAGAGGGTGGACGTGGATGTGGTGGTGAAGGAGGAGGAGGGGGACGAGGTAGTGGTGGTGGTGGTGGTGGCGGAGGAGGTGGAGGAGGAGGCAGCAGAAGCAGAGGTAGCAAAGGGGGTTGTGGTAGAAGTAGAGGTGGAGGTGGAGGTGGAGGTGGAGGTGGAGGTGGAGGTAGAGGTTGAGGAAGGGGTGGTGGAGGTGGAGGAAGATGAGGTGGAGGTGGAGGAAGATGAGGTGGAGGTGAAGGAGGAGGAGGCAAAGGAGGAGGACATTGTGGGGTGGAGGTAGAGGTGGTGGAGGAGGTGGAGTTGGAGGAGGATATGATCGAGGAGGAGGATGAGGTGGTGGTGGTGATGGTTGAGGAGGAGGTGGATGTGGAGGTGGAGGTGGAGGAGGAGGAGGAGGATAGGGAGGATGAGGTGGAATGCAAGGATGAGGTAGAGGTGGTGGAGGAGGTGGGGTAGGACGTGGAGGAAGAGGAGGTGGAGGAGGTGGTGAAGGAATAGGTGGAGGAGGAGGTGGAGGAAGAGGAGGAGGAGGTGGTGGAGGATGTAGGTGGAGGTTGAGGAGGAGGAGGTAGTGGAAGTTGATATGGTGGAGGAAGAGGTGGAGCTAGAGGTGGTGGAGATGGTCATGGTGGAGTTAGTGGTGTGGAAGTGGAGGTATAGGTGGAGGTCGAGGAGGTGGTGATGGAGGTGGAGGTGGAGGAGGTGGTGGAGGTGGATTTGGTGGTGGTGGAGTCAACAGTGTGAAGGTTCAGGTGAAGGGGGAGTTAGAGGAGGTGTTTGTGGAGGTGGATGTAGAGGAGGTGGTGGTGGAGGTGTAAGAGGTGTAGGAGGGGTAGAAGGTTGTGGTGGAGGAGGAGATAGATGAAGAAGTGGAGGTGGAGGGGGAGGTAGAGGTGGTGGAGGAGGTTGAGGTGTAGGTTGAGTAGGTAGAGGCCGAGGTGGGGGAAGAGGAGGTGGTGGAGGGGGAGTTGGAGGTAGAGGATGAGAAAGAAGAGTTGATGGAGGAGGTGGAGGTGGAGGTGGAGTTGGTGTTGGAGGAGGTGGCGGGGGATGCATAGGTGGTGGATGAGGATGTGGTGGAGGAGGAGGAGGTGGAGGTGGAGGTGGTGGAGGAGGATTTGGTGCAGGATGTGTAGGTGGTGGAGGAGGAGAAGAAGCAGAAGGTGGTGGAGGAGGAGAAGGAAGAGAAGGTGGAGGAGGAGGAGAAGGTGGTGCAGATGGAGGTGGTGGATGAGGTGAAGGTGAAGGAGAGGAGGAGGAGGTGGATTAGGATGAGTAGGAGGAGGACATGGTGGATGTGGAGGAGGAGGATGAGGTGGTGGAGATATGCAGGTTAATTTTAGATTCATGTCTAAAATTCAAATATTAAACTGTCACTCTCTTCTCTATTGGGAATGAAAGCTACAATCTTATGAATCCATAACATATATGTTCACCTACATAGTATCCTACAATTAAATGATAAGTAATACATTTAGGACAATTTCCTCTATGCACAAATATAGTTATTCAAGTACATGAAACTTTTTTAACATTTAGATCTAATATCTTGGCCAAAAATTTGAAGCATTATTCAAGATTAAATTTTTGTGTTTATTTTTTATTTTTAACTTTTATTAGTATCTTAAACACTTATAGTTCTCATCTTATTTTTGAATGAACCATTTTTATGGGAATGGATGGTTTCATCTAATTATAATTGATTTAAAAAGTGTTGGATTAAAGTTAATTTTATTTCTTAAATAAGAGGCCTTATGTTGTTTTTTTATGTTTACTTCAAAAACATAGGATATAAGGAATCATATATGCCTATGTTTATTCTTTGGGTATTCCACATATTTTGTATAGTTATTATTTCTTTTTTATATATCTAATGGTTTAAGGAAAAAAAATTAATATCTAGTTCACTTTCTTACATGACCTATGATTCTTCACTTTTTAGAGAATCCATTATTTATCTCGTATTTTATTTCAAAATATTTATTAGGAAAGGGAATATGTTCTACTTGGATATTTGTATGGAAAAATGACCTATGCTCTAGCTTCCTATGTGTTCGTTGTAGGGGATCTATTGTCATGGGAATAACATTCCTTGAATGAAATTATTCTTTTGAGGGAAATGCTAAAGGGGCAATACATGTAATTAGTGGGGATTGAGAGACTGTTTAGTGTATTATCATTTTTGAAGTTGAAATCCTTTGATGATGCTTATTTTGTAACATGATATACTAAGTAATAAACATTTTTCTTTGTGGGTTGTATTTTTGAACTCAAAAATTGTGGCTTTATATGAGTTTTTGTTAATGTATTTTCTTATCAAGTATGAAATTAACTTTCATTACGTATTTTCTCTTTTAGTCAATCTCGTCGAGTTTTTTGTGTAATTTCAAAAAATTGTGTATTGATTAACAATTATTAGAGTTTTGGTTGAAGAATAAAACACAATAGTTACTATAATAGTTACACACCAAGTAGTTGAAAAACTTATAGATGGCAATGAACCACCATATCCTAAAGATGTTTCTTTATTTGAAGCAAAATAATTGGATAACTATTTTTCTATTAGAGAATCAATCCATAAGAAGGAAAACTAACTTGATGTAATGATTGAATGAGGGATTCACCAATAATTTACAAGATTTTATAATTAACTGAATGATTCACTAATATTTTACAAGATTTTAAAATTCATTGAAAGAACCACCAAGTATAATATGAAAAATATTAGTGAATCATTCACTGTAAAATAGTATGAAAATATGTAAGTATCCTAACTAGTATAAATAAACAGAATGAAATGATATGTAATTAGTTTTTTCTTCCTTTTTTTATGTTTTTCTTAGGAGGATGAGGAGGAGGAGGAAATAGGCAAAGGTTGAGGAGGCTGAGGGGGAGAGGAGGCCAAGGGGGAGGAGGCACAGGACAAAGAGGAGGAAGAAGTGAGGGAGGAAGCTAAGGAGGAAGAGGCAAAGGGGGAGGTAGAGCAAGGGAGGAGGAGTGGGTGATGGTGAGAGAGGATGGCGAAGAGGTGGAGGGGGACAAGGAGGAGGAGGAGGAAGAGGGAGAGCAGGAGGAGGCTGGAGGATAGGTAAAGGTAGAGGTGGGGGAGGAGGAAAAGGGAAGGAGAGGAGGTGGAAGGGGTGTAGGAAGAGGGAGGCGAAGGGAGG
>APFE031022804.1:0-11729 GCA_000404065.3 Pinus taeda | reverse complement strand
CAAAAATGGAAATATTTTCCACAACCACAGAGAGTATATAAAATGGAAATATTTATAAGAACTCTCAAGAATACTAATATTCTAAGAATCCATCACCATATCCAATGGTGGAATCTCATGAACAAAATCCATACGGGCAACAATTGCAAAAACATCTCCATACTCAATCAGATCATTGCAGTCCTCTTGCGCTGGGTACCAAAACCAAGACATCTGCCCATTAGTTGAACTATCAATATCTATTGGAAAACAGATGCGAGTCACCATGCCATATAACAGGAAAGGAACTTCACTGCTATTCCACATAAGAACCAAACCATGGACTGTTCGGAACGGAAGATAGCCAGGACATTTGCTATTTATATCTGCAGAAATTTCTTCCAACAACTTCCATATGAAACCCCAATCATCTTCAAAGTAGTCAATTCTTCATTCAAAACACGGTTGACCAAATTGGAAATGATCTAATTCTTCAATTGACCATACAGAAGTGGACCCATCATTGACAAGGCATATCAACTGATTCATGCATATTTCTAACGACATACAATGTATGTCAGTGATTGGAACAAATGAAAAACCCCACTCATTTTTTATTGCGTCAAACCAGTAGATTATATACCCGTACTAAGGATAATCTACATACTCGTCAAGATACAACCAAAACATTTTACTTTTATAAAACACTACATTCTTGGGGGGTGAAGTGCCACCAAATGGAACACCAACCCTTTGCCATACCCTACCAAGACTATTACAAACATAAAATTTAGACTGCATTCTGTCATAGATATGTTTTAGAACAACCCAGTCATATTTTCTGCTGCTTACATTTTCCAATAATGAAAAGAACCCCGAGTCTCCAATTCGTACTGGCCCTATGTTTTTAAATTCCTTTGTAAATGGATTCACTACAAAATAGTTCTGTGTTTGGGAGCATTTTGTTGGTAAGGAAAAAACCACCATTGGTCCAACTTCACACTCTACTCTGTATCTTGAATCTATGAATCCCAAATGAAATTGATATATGTGGCCATTCTGATTAAGGTATTGCGCAGCAAAACAATTGTCTCCACTATTGAGAAAATGAACACGAAATCCAAATTGGTTCATGGAGACATTCTTGCAACTTAAAAAGAAAGAAGGGTCCTACAAAGCATTCTTCCATTTTTTACACATAGTGCCAAACTTTATCACAACTGATAAAGGGAGCCACAACAACACAAGTTTGAGAACTTTGAATGGAAGAGAACTCCAAATACCTGGATCCATGATGAAACAGTGAAACCACCTAATAGTAAAAAAAAAAGGCATTCGATATCAACAAAACAATTTAATGTTGAATAAAATTAAAAGTAACATAAATACATAATTTACCACACACAATTTTCCATTTTGCAAAGAAATTTTCCATTTTCTACTAAAAGATCTTAAGACGAAAGGAATCTATGCAGACTATTTAACCCTGGGAGAAGAAACACTAACATAGGAGTGTTTTACAGAGGATGACCAATGCAAAGGAGGATGGAGAATGTCTGTTAAGTGAGACAAGCAGTGATTTATTGCAACAGAAAAAATTTGATAATGCATTGATATTTGAAACTGTAACAACACAGGAATAAGTTGTTGTGCAAGAAGAAATATCACATTAGCGGGGCCATTATACAGTTTAACTCCCCCGAGCGGAAACCTAATTACACTAAGAAACGGTGAAAAACATAGTCGGAACCAAGTGCCCGACTTGAAATATTATAGGGAATGGTTTATTTCCCTATGGGGTTTGTAAAGATATCGGATCGGCGTATGGAAGCGGAAGGAGTCTGGCATTCAGTTTAAGTGATATGCGATCATGTGAGTTAATCTAAACCATCGGATCGTAGATCGAATCGTGAAGCCAAAATATCTCATCGGCGAGCTCACTATACAGTTTAACTCTTGCAAGTGGAAAACCTAATTACACAAACAAACGGTGAAAAAACAAAGTAGGAATCAACTATCGGACATGAAATATTATAGGGAATGGTTTATATCCCCATTGGGTCCGTAAAGATATCGGATCGGCATATGGAAGCGGAAGGAGTTTGGCATTGAGCTTGAGCGATATGCAATCGCGCGACTTAATCTCATGTGTTGGATCGTGGATTAGATCGACGGTCAAGATCTAATCGCAAATCACAATCGGAAGAGAAGCAGATCGCAATGCACAATGCAAAGGCTTGGAGACCCAGAACCGATGGGCGTATAGTGGTGAATCTATAAAATTTGAGATCCGCTATATATATGATTCGGAGAGGGTTTCTTGTGTAATCCATATATTTCCGTTAAAGTGGTTTAATGCTAAAACATACGTTAACGCTCCGATATCCCATATCAGAGTAGAAGGGGCGATGAACATACATATATATACGTATCACCGTGGAAGGACCAATGGCCGATTGCGATGAGGTTAAACCTCGGGAAATGTGACAAGGTTGTACAGAAGGGCAGAAAGCTATGTTTATGTGGGCATTTTCCATTGTGAATCGTTTATAAGGAAATATGCACCGACAAGAGATTTATATGTTAAAAACATATGTAACCAAAGGTTTTGTAAGGGGGAGCTTATATATGTGTGATATAAGGTTTTGTAAAGGTTGTGAAGTGGTTTTAAGTCCTGATCTTTAGGGAGAAGATCAACGCTAGAGAAGGAATAAATTTTGGGAGAGCGTTTAAAAAAAAGGCCAAAACCTTCTTTTTTCTACGGGCCAAGATATCATGAAGGCATTGAGGTTGAGCGATATGTGATCACGCAAGTTAATCTGAATCGTCGGATCACAGATCAAATCGGGAAGGCGAAATATCGCATCAGCGAGCTCATTATACAGTTTAACTCTCGCAAGTGGAAAACCCAATTCTACAAACAAACGGTGAAAAACACAGTAGGAATCAACTGCCAGACTTGAAATATTATAGGGAATGGTTTATATCCCTATTGGGTTCGTAAAGATATCGTATCGGTGTATGGAAGCGAAAGGAGTTTGGCATTGATTGAGCTTGAGCGATATGAGATCGCACAACTTAATCTCGACCGTCGGATCGCGGATCAGATCGATGGTTAAGATCTCATCGCAAATCGCAATCGGAGGAAGTGTAGATCAGAGTGCACAATGCAAACGCTTGGAGACCCGGAACCAATGGGCGTATAGTGGCGAATCTATAAAATTTGATATCGGATATATATGATTCGGAGCGAGTTTCCTATGCAATCCATATATTTTCGTTAAATTGGTTTAATGCTAAAACATACGTTAACACTTCGATATCGCATATTAGAGCAGAAGGGGCGATGAAGATACATATATATATGTATGAATGTGGTAGGACTGATGGCCGATTTTGATGAGGTTAAACCTTGGCAAACGTGACAAGGCTGTACGGAAGGGCGGAAAGGTATGTTTATGCAGGCATTTTCCTTTGTAAATGGTTTATACACAATCGATTCCCTTCTTTTTTTCCCTAGGCTAATAATCTCATTTGAATCAAAGTGGAAAAATATCGCGGAAAGAAAAACTGTACATACCTGTAAGATCGATTTTTGAACGCCTTTGAAACATGAAAAAGTACTATTTACAACAACCTTAAGTGCTAAGAAAGAAATGCATGTATCCACGGAGTGTTTAAAAATCACTGGGAAAGCGTTTCTCTAATGCTGAAACCTGAAAAAATAGTATGGAATAACTCAATCAGACACGAACTACACCAAATTATCAGAGACAGTCGTGATAGCTTGGAAACAATTAAAAACACGATGAGATTTGCCACCTTTTTTACCAGATAAAAGCCAAGAGAAGCCAACATTCCAGTTATCCTTCAACAATTCCAACAACCTTAAGCACTAACAAAGAAATGCATGCATCCACGAAGCATTTGATTGTAATATATTGAATGGGCCATAGTATGAGTTTCTAACTTTTGTAATGTAATTCAAAACTCAAAACGCGTGGTGGAGGAGAATACGAATAGGCAGAACATTTCACATTTCGACTATACTTAACTAAATTAAAGAAATGTTTCATCGATCGATGCCTACATACCTCATTGTCATGGTTATTGATGATTTTCGGGCACAAATGCTTCAACCCTCATTGTAATGCATGAAGCGTCTCCTTATTACTTGAATTTATGCCTACATATCTCATTTTCATGGTTATGGATGACTGTTGGGCATAAATCCTTCAACTGTCATTGTAATCGATCAAAACGTGTCGTTATGCTTAAACCATGCATACATTTCAAAATGCAAAGAGACCACTTTCAAAGCCACTGTAAAAGACAGGTGTTCGACAGTAATTTTTTTATTTCATTTTTTCTTAATCCTATATACGTGGTTATCAACGAGAGGCACAGTAAATTTTTAATCATGCTTGGTAAAAAATTAATTTAAGTATGGTCTAAGTATGTGTTCTAGACATGCAAGAAAGTTACTATAGCTAATTTCATCCATTGATTTACTGACTACTACAAGAATATACCGGCATCTTTCAATTCAGGCCATCCAATCAAAAAGATTAATTAACAAAATGATTAACTTGCCGATTCTAATAAGGGGGACGCCTATCGGCGTAACAAGGGCTACTTTGTAGACATTCTTGCTTATTTTAAATATCCTTAAATTAAAGGCCCATGTCACAAATGTTATCAAATGTATTATTATAATAAACGTACATAAACACATGTTATAAACGTTGACTGGGGCCAACCTAATTTTAAATATTAAATTAGTTTGTTTATACGTAGGGCCCTAATAATGTGAAAGTGTTTATAAATAACGTTATAATATCAAATAATAGATATTAAATAATTTAACATGAATTTTAGTAAATTAACCATTAGTTATACATGGTTTAGGATAATATGTACTTTGGCTGATTTGTACATAAACACAATAATATCATTAGATAGTGATAATATTATAATATTATTATCTCCATAGGCTATTATATGCGTTTAAGTATGGAATCGACTGTCAACTTTTAGTACGCCCTGATGTATACTCTATTATGTCTGCCTCTCGTAGGTATTATGCATTAGGTTTTTGTTTGACCATCTATTTTGGTAAAAAATGTTAAATAATTTTCAATTTTACAAAGTAAAACTTTAACAATTACTTTTTTATTTATTGCAATATTTCTAATCAACATTTATTTGTTGTAACTTTAAAAATCTTATTATTCCATACTTACGTAATTCGTGTAATTCGTCGTTGCAAAATAATAAATAATAACTTATAAGTAAACGGTTAATAACATTTACGAAAAATTGGATAAATTTGAAACACGAATAAATTATTGTATCTCAGCGAATACATTATTAAAGATTGAATGCTTATTATGCCTGCCCCCTCTAAAATTTTTGTATATTTCGGGTAGCTGTTAGATTGCATTTATTAGGATATCTGTCCTCCTAAATATAAATGAAACTTGTGGGCTAGGAAACGTGTGCCCATTGTAATTTATTGAACTTCGCCATCGATTTTCTTGGAGTACATGTCCTCAGAACTTGTGTGCATTAATGCTTATTAGACTCTATGACCAAATGTTCAGAATCCTTGCGATAACCTTTGACCTTTTGGGCGATCTAATATTACACTTGGTTACACTATGTGAGGTCTTACTGTAGAAACAAGGTGGGGACTTGTACAATATAAATTATATTAGTGATGGAGTACATTTGTCATTTTATAGTAGAAGTTGTACATTAAATTGTACAATATTAATTAATAGTGAAGTACCTCTGGCATCATTACATAATAAGAGGTCAAAGAATTGAACCAATAGTATTTTAGATAAATGAATTTAAGTATGGTTTAAAAATAATAAATTTTAATTTATAATGTTAAACTTTTGAAAAATTCCATAAATTTTTGGACAACTTAGATTTAATGTCAACATCATTTTTTTTTTAATAGTTTATTATCCTGCTACTATAAGGAATAATAAGTTACAAAGAATCAGCACGGAATAATAAGTGACAAAGACACGTGGATTTTTAAATTGCTATCCTCCAAAGATAAATTGATAAATTTACTCGCTCTGCTTTGTAAAATCAAAGCTTCACTGCGTGAAGAGTTAGAAGGAGAATTGCTCATTGAATTTTGCAATATTTCTAATGTGCAACACCCGTTTTGAAGGAATGGGAAGTGAGTGAGCTACAACGACCCTAAGGTCTAAAATATGAAGTGTACGACTGGCTTTTCCCATCTTTAATAGGATACGTCCATAACGGAGTTGTTTGCGACTTTATCAGTCAATCAATCAAGGTTGCGTTACATGGGTTCTGAGCTCTAAAATATTAAGTGTACATTTGGCTTGGCTTTTCATATCTTTAATAGGATATGTTCATGACGGAGTTGTTTCCATCTTTATCAGGTCATCAATCAAATCTCGGTGCGGGATTCGGTGCAGAATAGCGTAAGTGCACAATTAATTTGATTAAAAGCATGATTAAATGGTTTCTCTTAATGGGTGCATAATACACCTTGTAACTAAAAAAATTAAATCATCGGGTGATAATTTTATTTTTTTAATGTTTGAATAACTAATAGATGTTTTTAGTGAAGTACATTTGCCATCATTACATAATAAGAAGTGAAAAAATTGACCTTAGATAAACAAATTTCAATATAGTTTAAAAATAATAAATTTTAATTTATAATATTAAACTTTGCAAAAGTTTCATAAATTTTTAAACAACTTAAATTTAATATCAACATCAATATCTTTTTAATACTATATTCCCTGTTGCTATGGCTTGAAATAATAAGAAAGGTAAACTCCCTCGTTCTACCATATTTGGCATGTATTATTACAAACCATGTTTTGAATAGTAAATAAGAGGTCAGCCTATTTAGACCCATTTAGATTATGTTAGACCAAAAAATAATGTCTTTTTAAAATATTTAAATTTATATATATTTTTTCAAATTCTATTTGTTATATAATTTTTTTATTTTTATTTTAATATTTTATTAAATTATTTATAAAAACTTACTGAGAGGGAAAAGGAAGACTGCGCTGAATAGAAATGGAGTGTCTCAAAGAGGCGGGAAGGAGAGTGGAGAGTAGGACGGGAGATTGTGAGAACCGGTGAGGGGTAGTGTAAATGAGGGGAGATGTCTTTTTATTGTGGGAGAAAGAAATGTTGTGTTTTGTGTGGGGTTATGTTTTTAAATTACTTGTTTATGAGGTTTTAGATAGATGGTTATTATATGTTTTGTTAAGGCACTCGAAGTGAAATTATTGGTTTAATTTTTGGGCTTATCAAAATTGATATATTAAATATGACAAGTGTAGTCCACCCAAGTTTAAAAAATTATTTAAATTATTTTGTTATATAGTATTTTTCTTGTTTTTAAATTTGAAATTTAAACATTTGTTTTAGAATTTTTTTTTGAAAGTTATATATTATATATATATATATAGAGGAAGGTTTATTTAAAGTAGAAATGAGACATAGAGGTGGAGAGAAAAAAAAAAAAAAAAAAAAAAAAAAAATGGTTGTTCTGAAAAGAAAAAATAGGTTTAATAAACATGGTCAACTTATGAAATTGAATTTAACTTATGAGATTTTGATTATAGGTGGATATAATAATAATTATTTCACCCAATTGTCCAAGCTAAATCCAATTGACCATTAATAATTCCACAATATCTTTTCATTTATTATTACCTTTTACTTTTCAACATTAAAGTTTTTGACATGCTATTTTTTATTTCAACATACAAGGGAATGGACATGACTTTACATGTAATCTTACAAGCACATATAATATATCCAAAAAAAATATCTCTTTCTTTATCAATATTCTAAGGATTATTATCAATATTCACAACATCTTATATTTTTATAATTTGTTTAATGTGCTTCCACAAAATTTTGAATAAATTAGTTAATTAAATTTAACATTGATAATTAGAAAAAAATTGTTATTAATCTCCCCACTCATACTTCAATTCCATATATATATATAGATATATATATACTTATATATATATATATATATATAATATATAATATATATATATCTTATCAAATATAATCACTTAACTTTGTTTCAACCATTTTTTCATGGTTTCCAATCTCAAACACAAGGATAGTTTACATTTGTCAGTCTAACTCAATAGTGGTTTTTTTTCATGGGTCGGAAAACCTATCATAACTTAGTTGTCAAACCAATAATAACCATCTTTGGCTGCTAATTTATCACCCTTAATCAAGGAAAACCATGCCATCTGGAATAACTCGTCCCTAAAGGGGCAGATTTTCACTCTTACCATATGCCTCTGGGTCTTAGGCCGTTAACATGTTTCTTTATGTTACACTTTCAGTCTAACTCAATAGTAGTTTTTTTTCATGGGTGACCCTTAATCAAGGAAAACCATGCAATCTGGAATAACTCGTCCGTAAAGGGGCAGATTTTCACTCTTACCATATGCCTCTGGGTCTTAGGCCGTTAACATGTTTCTTTATGTTACACTTTTCAGTCTAACTCAATAGTAGTTTTTTTTCATGGGTGGGAAAACGGTTATCAAACCAACAATGATGACAACCATCTTTGGCTACTAACTCATCACCTTTAATCAAGGAAAACCACGCCATCTGGAATAACCAGCTGGTGATCCGTAAGAGGGCAGACTTTACCTCTGAGTCTTGAACCATTAACTTGTTTCCTTACATCTAAGAAAAACTTTACCTCTGAGTCTTGAACCATTAACTTGTTTCCTTACATCTAAGAAAAACGAATTCATCGCCAAACAAAAACAATTTAGAACATACTTCAATATATCTTAATAGTAATTACAACCATATAAAACACTACTATAGAAAAAATCTTTTATTTAAAATTATTTTTATAAAATAAATATCTCGCTTCATTGTCTACCATGACAACCATAATGATATTGAACATTTACTCCTTGAATTTGACTTTTGCTTCATTCGTCGTTTAATCCTATCTTTAATGGTCCAAAGTAAACGTTTGTGATGATACAGAAAAGCTTACTTTCTAACTAGGCATGGAGAATGGAATTTGGACTGAAATTGACCTTATTTTTTTTATTGTTTTTTTTTTAGGTTAAAAAACTTGCCATGTTGATTACTATAGATATATATTATATTTTATTTTTCCAATTTGAAAAAATTAGTTAAGCGGGTGTAAAATCTATTTAATTTGATGAGCGAGTTTGTTGGGAAATTCCCATTTGTTTCTAAACAATATCAATTTCTAAGTTTTTTTAATTTGATGAGTGATTTGTTGTGAAATTCCAATTTGTTTCTAACCAAGGTCAATTTCTAAATTTTTTTAACAGAAAAAATTATGTCCAGAGTCACTTGTTTTCAGACATATATAATACTACTTCGAATTGGACTAAAAGATTGTAAAACCAAACCTCCCACAGACATATATGGTACTGCTTAAGACTAGGCTACAAGACTTGTAAAACCAAATCTACCGCTCAGACTGGACCAAAAGACTTATAAAACCAAACCTCCCCATAGACATATATGTGGACCAAACCTCCTCACAAATATATATGGTACTGCTCAGACTAGACCACAAAACTTGTAAGACTAAATCTCCCCAATGATTAATAATCATTGGACCACAAAACAAAACCTGAAATTTTGCAATTTACTTTCATTTGGGTTATTCATTCCGTTTTGCTGTCGTGGCCTGCTTGCAATATGCTCAAACTCGATTACTTGTTTTAATGTCGGCCTGGGCAATCGGTTGGGTTGTGCTCGAGCCGTAGGTAGATTAGTACTGGGGTTCTTACACTTGATAATCGGTGTAGCATCGGGGCAGGAGCTAACAGTGATATTATAGGGTATTAAATGCCCGGTTACATGTTTTTTCGTTAGTCTTTAACATTCGCGCTCAGTGATAAATAAATAAAAACTAAGCCAGCGCGTTAAAGAGCTAATAGAAGAACATGTACATTTAATGCCCTATAATATGCCTATTAGCTCTGGCCATCACAACTCAACTGGAGCAGGTTCTTGTAATGATTACACTTTAGTAATCTGTCTTAGTAATCTGTCTGAGAGTTTCGATCGTGTCCGACCAGAAACTGAAATTGGATAGTTTCACTTAGAAAAATGAGTGGTACTTTCTTTATACAAAATGATGTCGTGCTCCGACCAAAAACTGAAATTGGGTAGTTTCATTTAAAAAAAAAAAAATGAACGGTACTTTTTTATACAAAATGAAGTAGCCCCTTTGCGATTAATTTCACGATCAAAGATGATTGTTCAGAGATTTGAGAACTATTGTTTTTGTCAGGATTTTGTTCTGAGATCTCATGGTTTTGAGAACTATTGTTTTTGTCAGGATTTTGTTCTGAGATTTCATGATTTCTAGGTTTTTTGTTTTTTGTTTTAGTTTTTTAATAGAATTTTGCATAGAATTTGGTAAAAAGTGATTAGAATAAGAGATTTGAGTTATTAAATTTGCATGGAAGGAGATGCGGAGTGTTTTGGGTATTTTAAAATCTTGAATTTTATGCATCCAAAATATTACAAACTGTTTTCCATGTGTTGCAGAGGACGATTTTGTTAGAGAATAATTTATCTGGTTAATTAAAGTTATGAATCTAGTTAGCTACTGGATTAGCTATTAGATCCAGTTATTTAGAAAGAACTTAAAGACGCATATCCATAACCATGTGTTAGAAGTGTTTTTTAATTTGGGATGGATTGTCTGGTGGTGAATGTGATTTAGGATTGGGATTCCATTTGAAGTTCAATTATGGGAGAACAAGGTAACTAGAGGTGTTAAATGCATTGGACAAGGCCAAAAAGGTAATGGTATCATTTCACAATAATCATAATTTATGGCGTGGGTTTTTCACTGATGCTTTTTGTATTATTACTGTCAATTTTGACGTCTAAAATGAGTCTTTTAAGGAATATTATAAAATAATAGTGGAAATAATAAAATAATATTAGATTACATCATCTTATTTTAGAGGGTAAAATGATAAAATTATTTTTCAACTCGTATTTTCAACTTATCTCCCTATGGTTTTACTCAAGCGGAGAACTCTTTGGATGCATAATTTAATTTCTCATCCAAGGAGTCCCCATGTTGCAAACTTTCAATGGACTCTACTACATGAACAATGAGAAATACATGAAAAATGTGATTGCAATCATGTTGTTCATGTATTTGTTTTTGTTTTTGTTTTTTTTTGTTTTTTTTGTTTTTTTTCATGTAGCAAGGTCTATTGTAAATTTGCAACATAGATACTCCTTGGACAGGGAATTAAATTATGCATCCAACGACCGCTCAAAATTTGAGTAAAACCATAAGGAGATAAGTTGAAAGTACGTGTTGAAAAAGTAATTTTTTATTTTTTTAATCTTCTTACATTTTTACTCCAAAAATAGTAAATCATCCCCATGGTTGAAATCATCATCTTGAATCCTATTAATTCTTATAAAGTTGATTTTGGTTGTAAATATTCGTTTTGTGACCCATTTTTGACCTCAAAATTTCTCTAATGGTTGCTTGACACTGCATATCTCTCTACTCAAATATGAAGACCCTACTAGGTAGGGTATTGAAGGATAAACATGAAGAAAGATATAATAGCTTTGTAGGTATGGATTGGCTACGAAAAATGAGTATTCTTATGCTTATTGTCTGAATATTCCTTTCTTATTTTCTTCTCATTTCCTTTTTTTTTTAC
>APFE031022800.1:51562-66976 GCA_000404065.3 Pinus taeda | reverse complement strand
TTCAATTCTTCCATCTTATTATCCATGTCATCAATTTTAGCGTCCATGCCATTCATCTTAGCTTCCATGCCATCCATCTTAGCTTCTACGCCTTTCTTTAAACAATTCATCTTAGCTTCTACACCTTTCTTTAAACCATCCATCTTAGCGTCTACATCTTTCCGTAAACCATCCATCTTAGATTCTGTTGCTTTTTGTGCAAGTGATACTTGTTGCACTTGTTCTTGTAATTTTGATATATCATATAGCATTTCTTCTTCTTCTTCATGAGTCATGCTAGAGCTTTCAGGTTCTTTACTAGGTGTTTGCATTTTCTTTCCTCGGGGCATCAGTTACCAATAATAATGCTTTACTAGCCCTTTGAATTCCTTCAAAATAATTTTTCAAACCAATCTTAAGAAAAAATTTAAAAGAATTTACACACCTTTTTTTTTCTCTTTGTAGGAGCTCGATATTGCCTTTGATGTATCTTTGTACCTTCAGATCATCCAGTTCTGAAATTGCAACCTGTGGTAGCCCTCTATGTCCTCTTTCCAATGCCACCAGTCTGATCCAAATTGGATTCTCTAAGGAAGAGTTATGTGAAATCTCCCACAGTGACCTGATTATAGACTAGTTCAGTAGAGAAAACTTGTACGACGTGCCATGAGTCACTGTTTCTACCTTTGGCTCTGAAAAATATATACAAGAAACTACAGTGCGTCCTCTTTCTTCACCTTCTTATGAAATTTCAATCCAATGCTCAGAGAAAAAGTTATGATGATTTTCCCCAGGTCACCAATTTAGAATGTAATTTGGGAGTCTGCAAAAAGACCAACTTCCTCAGATTATATCTCCGCAAATATAGCGTAAAAATCTCTGAAATTCAGACCCAAGATTCTGCGCGATGTCTTCTCAAATGGGTTTTTTTTTAGCTTCTGAAACATCGCAGAAACAAAATTATAGCAAAAATGCCACGATGATCTGTTTGGAGCTGCGAAACCCTAGAATCCAAAGCTCTGATACCAAATGTTATGAAACCAGCTCAAGAAAAGATAGAAAAGATAGATCAAAGCCTTAAAATTTAGCCTTTTCAAGGGGGAAACCTTCTTTACATTACATAAATGAACAATTCTTTGATGATTCAAATGACGAAACCTCCTTTCTATATATAGGAGTCTAAGGAGTCACAATATAACCCAGCCGACCTAACAATAATAATATAAAGCCACAAAAATAACAATAAAGGGATTCTATGGGGCACAGTAATAACAATATGGGGGCAATAGGGGCACAACAATATTAATAAGGGGTACAAATATAATAGTAATGGGGTAATCACTAGTATTATAGGGACCCAACATTTTTCTTGAACTTTAATGTGAACCCTGAATTTTAGAGTTTAGGGCTAATGTGTTGCTACAAAATTTGGTTGTTTTACAGCGGAGCTCAAATTTTTTCTTTGTAGTTGTGGTTTGTTTTAGTGTATGTGCATAGTTGTTATCTCGTGAAGGTAAGTCATCAATTTTCCAGTTGGTATACCAGCCAACTGTCCTTAAATGTTGGGATCCTCCTCGGATTCCTTCTGTTCGTTGTTCGATTTCACAGTTTTGCGGTGGTAACGTAAATTTAAGATTTTCATTTATTTTAATAATAAGAACTTGAAAACAATAACGGATGGCACAAGCTCTTCATGAGGAGAAATTTTCATGTTCATGGTTTGCTTGATTATGACAATTAGAGCTCATACGTTACTGTTTGAAAATATTTTGAATCTTTTCCTCATCGACTTTTGTATTCAATGTTGAAGATTTGTAATGGTATCCATATTGCATCAAGTTTTACCCATTGCAGGATTTCTAGGGCTTTTGTTTAGTTCATGAGTGGGTGTGTATATATTTATAGATATTGTAATGTCATGCACTCTTTGAATGCACTTGGCGATATAAGGTAGGATATTATGAGAACAAAATATGCCCATGATTTGGGAATGTTATAATGGCACCCGAATTGAATTGCCATGTTACTTATTTTATTTTGTTGGTCTCCCCTTATTACAATGAGTTGTTGCATGAGTGTCGAGGTTTGATGCTTTTTAGAGACTACAAGGGTTTTAACTTTCCTGTTTGGTTTAATAAGGTGTAACAAGTAAATCATTCATGACTAATGATGAAATAATAATATGAGTTGAAATGAGAAATGTATGGAGAGATGGTGTTATTCCAGGTACAACTAAGAGAAAATAAAGCTCATGAAAAGAATATAATGAATGAAAATTCCATATGGATATCATTGATGAATTCAAGGTGATTCTGATCTTAAGTCATAATTAATAATTAATTGGTTGACCTTGATCTAAGGATGTTAATTCTCAAGAAGAGAAAAAGGTAAAATAATATATTGGTTGACTTGAAGCAAATAATTTCCTTGATCTTTGATTACTCTCTATCCATTGATGTTTAGTTTCTACATTTGCTCAGTAGTAACTAGCATAATAAAGTTGTGTTTATATGGATAATTAATGCACTAAATAATGCAAATATTGCGCTATTGCATTTGTTTTATTTTATGATCCACATTATTAACAATAATAAGGAAAAATCATAAGATGTAATTAGAAGTATGAAATAATTGATAAGAAAGAAGTAAGATCAACTTTTATTACGCTCTCTATAACAAGCCAATTTTCATATATAACATAGGAAAATATTGAAATTTCCTTAGTAGATGTGTCATTGATGAGTTATGTAATTGGATAAGTCAAAGTATAATAACTTAATTAGAGGTTAAGGCTCTAGATGTTGAAACTTGCAAATAAACAGACTATATCAGAATTGTAGCATACAAATTGAATGATGAACTAATTAGGAGTGCTTACTTAGCTAAGGCAGATACTTTTATGGAGCATCTAAATCATGTTTTATTGTTTAAACTTTATGATACATCTAAATCTTACACTATGATTTTAGTTTAAGTTTAATCAACTGTTATGATGTTTCGTAATATAATGGTAGGAGGAAGTGAAGGGATGTTTCTGTCAAGAAAAAAGTTCTCTTAATGATATTGATGATTGAACCAAGCAACATGATTAGTAAAGGACATAGTGATGATCTACATAGTTTAAAAGTGCCAAGATAGGAAGTTGAGAATGCTCGTAATTGAGGAATGACCAATGATAAACTAGGGAAATGTTTAAAGATATAAATGGTCAAAAATAACAGTTGAAGTATAAGAAGGAATGTTGTTAGAAATTTTATAAGTAGACTGTGAGAAGTATTGTGTGTATAATGACAAAGTGAGAGTTATCTAATAGGGGCTTTACTTTACTAAGCTATACTCATTGTTTCATGAATAAGACTTCACATAGAGAAACTTATCAAGTTTTGTTCCCATAGCGTTAAAAGAGGTTGTTTCCACAGAACACCACACATTTAAATTTTTCATGGACAATGATGGTAGTAGTGTTTCCAACTATTTCAAAATCTAAAATAAAGATACTATTTAATGAGCAAGAATCTCTTGTCCAAATTGAAGAAGGGTGAATTTATGATAAAGCAATCAAATGATATTGAGACAGGAACTTGACGAGGTAAGAAAATATTTTTTGTGGATGAAAATGATAATTGTTAAGTGATGTATGTATAAGTCAACATGGATCAACAAACCCTCATGTAAGTAAATTAAGCACGATATAAAATTAAATCATGATGACCTAGTGTTTATATGCAATTGCATATAGCGATATTGGAATCAATAAGCCAAAGGGTAAATGGATGTAAAACCAAGGGATTTTAATTTTGAGATAGATGATTTAAATAATGATTGTATAACTAGTAATATCTTAACAATGAATTTCACCAGAATTTCCTTGGGGAAGGAAGAATATATGACAAGATATTAAGACTCAAGATGATGAGGCTCATGTGAAATTTAACAATGTACTTAGATGATTATACCTATGGTGTAAATGGTCAACTTCCTATTGAAAGAAGTGGAAATGATTATTGAAAAACTAATTGGTATCTTGATGAAAAAATAACACTAATAACAGTGATGAGATGACATAGATCCTAGATGGATGTTGAATAATCTTAGTTCATAGTTGAATGTTTGTAAAGTAAATGAAATTCATTTTTCTGATGAATCATGATAAGAATGCTTATAGAGTATTATTCTATATTTGATAAGTATTGAGATGTTTCTCAAGTTTCATGATATGATGGTATGAGGGTGATCATGCACATGTGGTTCAAATTTATATAGCTGTTACAATACTGATGATGTATCCTTATGATGATTATGATATGCATAACGTGGCATAGGAATTATAATGCTATAATATGAGGTTTATTGACATGTGGTTCATTTATTATGTGAAGTCATGATATGTCTTTGATGCAAATATGTTGATGTTATAACTTATGATGGTATTTCATGAGGTGAAGCATGTGATAGTTGCGTACAAATTTATGACTTGCATGAGCATGCAGTTTGTCATTATTCATAATGTTGCGATTAACAATGATGAATGTTACATGATGACATGCAAGACTTGGCATGTGGATTATTTTCTATGATACTATGATGGTATATCTAATGCATTGGTTGCATGTTGAGGTGTCATGATTCACAGGACTTCACAAATGGGCCGAGAGGGCCAGTTTATTTGATGATCTCGTGCGAGCCCATATGCACGAGGGAGAATAAGTAACACCATACGGGCTGGGGAAAAACTCAATCAACACTACATATGCCAATGGTTCCTTTGTCTTGTGTAGCTCTTGATGGATAGCTATTAGAGGGCTATGGGACCACCTTGAGGAGGCCAAGTGCTTGATGTTTTAGGCTAGGTGCATGTTATTGGATTGGGATGCCAAAGTCTAGTGGGGGTGTAAGGAATTTGATGCCTGGGGCTGTGTGCCTTGGTAGTTGTGGAGGGAGTGGGCCAGCCTTGCGAGATGCCCAGAGTCATTGAGTACTATACCGGA
This sequence comes from Pinus taeda, assembly GCA_000404065.3. Taxonomy (NCBI): domain Eukaryota; kingdom Viridiplantae; phylum Streptophyta; class Pinopsida; order Pinales; family Pinaceae; genus Pinus; species Pinus taeda. The sequence continues at coordinate 62,009 of APFE031022800.1, read as the reverse complement.
TGCCTGCCTTGGGGCATATGAGGTTTGGGTTAGGCGCGAGCCTTGGGGCCAGCCTTGGACTAAGATACAAACCAGGGAGGCTTATGATTGGTTCTGAAAGTGGGGAAAAGGGCAGAAATTCCTTGAGATTTCTCGGGTGTTGTGAAACTTTCGATGCTTGCTGGTTATACTAGTTTAGCAGAGGGTGTAGGGCAAACATGAAGTAATAAATAACTAAATAAATAAAATATTAAATAATTCAACTTAACTTCGGGACAAAGTTCCTTAAAGTGGGGAAGTATGTAATGTCCCTTAATAATAAATAATAAATAATAAAAATAATAAATAATAAATAATATAATATAATATTAAAATACAAGAAAATAAATAATAAACAATAAATAAATAAATAATAATAGTAAATAAATAATAATAAAATAATAAATAACAATACTAAATCTCTTAATAAATATAAAAGGAAATAAAACAAGAAAACAATAAAAATCAGTAAAGCTATAAAAAAGTAAAAACAAAATAAATAAAACAAGAAAGCAATAAAGTTGCACGTAGACACATGGAGTGTGTGCATGTGGTTCCCCTTCCAATGTTTGCTCTATTTAATAGATGGTGAGGAAGATGAGATGCATTCCATCATTCCATGATTCCACCATCCATTCTCTTGGGAGAATAACATTGTGAGACAAAGGATTCCCTAGCAGTAGTACGCTGATTGAGGGCTCGGAGGTGGCTAGTTGTAGCAAGATTTTGTACAACTGAGCCTACGGTTGGGTGGAGAGTTGTCCCCAAGACTTTGTTGCAAGTAGAAAAATTCAACTAGCATTCCACAGGGAAGTTCTCTCTTTTCACTCATATTTTAGTAATTTAACATTAACTAGTTGATAAAGTGTTTGTTGATTATAAATCGCTTGATTAATCTAATTAATTATGTGTTGTTATTTCGGGGTTGTTACATTTTCCCTTGAGCTTTGGTTTTCACAACTATGACATCTATTGTGGAATATTTTGTTAGATGTTGGGCAACCCCTTCTTTTTGTTTGCGTGTGTTTCTTCCTAGGTTGGGACTATTCCCTCTCATCAAGAGGCTTACTTTTACCTCCCCCTTTTGACAGTAAGAGAACCTCGACACAGAGTTACATTAAGAACTCACCAGGGACACTCACCTTGCTTTTTTGAAGTTACACGCTAATCTAGGTGGATATTGGTGGCCACCCGCTAATTCCACTTGGATCCCCTCTAGTGCTTCTTTTAGTTTTTTCAGTTTCCTTAATTATAGCATAGTTTACTATTTTTAGCAGTTTTTTGGGTCCTAAACTTCTGGAGCCGTTTTGAGGCCCTAAACGACGTTTTTTGGGAAATCTATAGCTAGAAATTTTCTGTTTGAAAATTGTCTTTTCCGTCGTAGTCCTCGGAGAGATCTTAACGGGCTATCATGCGCGTCAAACGGAGATAATACGACCAATTCGCGACCCTGGGAAGTTGATGTACCAACTTACCCAAAAACGGGGCCCGCAATTTGGCATTTCATCTTCTAGGGTTAGGTTTTGGAATGTGAAGAGTTTTCCATTGTTTCTCAATAATAAATAGGCCTTCGAGCCTCATTGTAACACAGTTCGGAACGGTTCAGAGGCATGTAGCCACAAATCTCTTCTCAGAGATAAGCTGCCATCACCCTAGCTAGTTTATTTCCATTTCTGGTTGTAAGCATATTTCAGTATTTTCCATTAATGAAATGAAGTATTATTTCCACTGCATCTTTGTGTATATGGTTATCTCTGTATTTTGTTGCGTTCCTGTTTAAATCCGGATCAAAGCCTGTACACAATCACAAACAAGCAAGGACAACAAGCGATCTTCCACAGAAGATCGTCAATTCAAAGCAATAAACAATAACATGAGAAAATAACTACAAGTACATATCTTAAAGGAAAGGAACATATATCTCTATTAATCAATAATCAAATGATACAATTATAAATTCAATCATAAGATCTTCTCTCCAAAATCTGACAGTCTCCCCCTCTCTAATCAGTATGACCTCAAAACAAAGTATGACTCTCAATCTCTGAATCAAGGTAGCAACATCTCAATAAAATTCTCACTCTCCCCTATCCCTTTCCTCTTAGTGAGACTATATAGGTTTATTCTATAATTTGGGAGAATGTAGGGGCTTGAGAAGTTAGGAAACTTCTACAATAATGGACCCCTAGCCAACTCATACACAAGTGGGTCAAGTTGAACTCCTTAGGAATGACAAACTCTAAAAACATTTTTCACAATTATGAGCTTTTTCTAAATTATCTCAATTATGAAATAATTATCTATCTCATAATTATCAAATTTTGGCAAAATTATTATAACAAATTGCTCAATTATGTAATTTCACCCTTTTAACATGGGATAAATCTCACATAAGTAAAAGTAAAAGTGAAAAGGGGAATTATATTATCCAAAAATTAAGGTAAATTGAACTTTGGTTTCTCTCACTATAATGGAGTGGAAAATAGGGCTATAACAAACCCCCCCCAATAATTCCTTATTCCAACAATTGGTATCGGAGTGAGGTTCCTTCAGGAACAATTTAACCATAGGAAGGTAGATCTATAATGAATCGTATCTAGAAAAGAGAATCATATGATTACTCAAGTAAGATATTAGTCTTTCATGGACAAACTATGGTTTTCGGAAAGTTAGGATGGAGGCCTATATAAGGCCCCTAGGGGTAGATGTTTGGAGCTTTGTATTAGTTGATTATGTTATCCCAGAAACCCCTCCTATAGATGCAGATGGTAAAATATATATATGGAAACAATACAAAAGCCAAGAATTCCATTTTCTTTGGTCTTAGTCAATCTGAACTAGTAAAGGTAATGCATTGTAATTCAGCCAAGGAAGCGTGGGACAAACTTAATAAGAGTCATGAAGGAGATGAGAAAGTTAAGCAAGACAAGCTCCAAACTTTCATAATGAGATTTAAGAGCTTAAATATGAATGAAGAAGAAAGCATGGCAGAATATTTTCTTAGATTTGATGAGGTGAAAAACATGATTAGAGGACTTGCTAAAGATTTAAGAGACGGATTAGTTGTTCATAAGGTTTTGAGGTGTATGCCGCATGAGATTTAATGCCAATATATTAGCCATCGAGGAAATTACAGACTTGAAAAACCTCACAATGGACCAGCTGCATCGAACCCTCACAACATATGAGATGAGATTAGGAAAAGAGAAGACTGAACCAAATGAGGCAACATTTAAAGTGTCTAAGAAGACTAAGGAGCACAAATATCACCAAGAATGTTCCAGATCTGAATCTGATCGAGAGCTAGCTCATTTTGATAGAAAATTAAAATGTGCTCCAAGTAAGTGTAGGGGAAATCTACCCTTCAAATGCTTTGATTATGGAAGAGTTGGGATTTTTTCTTCCAAGTTCCCTTATAAAGAAAAGACATAAAAGGATAAGGTGCAGAACCCTAGAGACAAAGCTCAAAAATATCAGAAGAATAAATCCTTGAAGAAGAAGGGGCTCTAATCGAAAAAAGACATTTGTGCATCAAAGAAAAAAATGATGATTCTTCTCAAGGTGAGCCTGATGAGTACTTAATCATGACATTTGAAGTTGGCTCCAAATCCAAGAATGACTAAAACTTGAAGAAGAATAAGGAGTAGTGGATCTCGAATGGGAGCTCATTAGTGCTCTTGATGAGTTAAATAAGAAGACAAAGAAGAACAAGCAACTAAAAGAGAAGTTGTTGCAAGTTAAAGAAGGTATGTACAAATATGATAATGAGGATTTCGTTTATCAAAGAGAAAAACTTGAAGAATCCATTAAAAGCTAAGACAATGTATCACTTAAATTAAAATAAAAATAAAATACTTGTAAAAAACTAGAGGATGAGAATAGAGTCCTAAAACAAGAGTTGATCAATAAACAAGGGGACATGATTCTAGAAACATGTAAAGGAAAAATTATATCCCTAAAATTCAAGTTGGAGGAAGAAAAAAGAAAGGAAGAGGTTATAACATATGAGATGAGATTAGGAAAAGAGAAGACTGAACCAAATGAGGCAACATTTAAAGTGTCTAAGAAGACTAAGGAGCACAAATATCACCAAGAATGTTCCAGATCTGAATCTGATCGAGAGCTAGCTCATTTTGATAGAAAATTAAAATGTGCTCCAAGTAAGTGTAGGGGAAATCTACCCTTCAAATGCTTTTATTATGGAAGAGTTGGGATTTTTTCTTCCAAGTTCCCTTATAAAGAAAATACATAAAAGGATAAGGTGCAGAACCCTAGAGACAAAGCTCAAAAATATCAGAAGAATAAATACTTGAAGAAGAAGGGGCTCTAATCGAAAAAAGACATTTATGCATCAAAGAAAAAAATGATGATTCTTCTCAAGGTGATCCTAATGAGTACTTAATCATGACATTTGAAGTTGGCTCCAAATCCAAGAATGACTAGAACTTGAAGAAGAATAAGGAGTAGTGGATCTCGAATGGGAGCTCATTAGTGCTCTTGATGAGTTAAATAAGAAGACAAAGAAGAACAAGCAACTAAAAGAGAAGTTGTTGCAAGTTAAAGAAGGTATGTACAAATATGATAATGAGGATTTCGTTTATCAAAGAGAAAAACTTGAAGAATCCATTAAAAGTTAAGACAATGTATCACTTAAATTAAAATAAAAATAAAATACTTGTAAAAAACTAGAGGATGAGAATAGAGTCCTAAAACAAGAGTTGATCAATAAACAAGGGGACATGATTCTAGAAACATGTAAAGGAAAAATTATATCCCTAAAATTCAAGTTGGAGGAAGAAAAAATAAAGGAAGAGGTTATAAATGATTTAATCCTTGAATGGGAATAGAACTATCACAATCTAGAAGTATAATTCATTTCCTTGAGAACGGAACTGGAGAAGTCCAAATTTGAGAAGGATTTGGACAAAAAATTGTTTGAATAAACAAAGAAATTAAATCACATTTTGAGCAGTCAATGGTCTCTACAAAACAAGGTAGGTCTAGGATACCCTTAATCACATAAGTCATCTAAAGGAAAGACAAGTTTCAGGTCCGTAGGATTCGAATGCCCTCAAAGCTTTGCAAAGGTGTTACAAGGTGTATTCAACTAAGATAAATCATCAACAAGTCATAGAAGTACTCAAAGTTGGAGAAAGAATGCTCACTTCTCAAATAGTCCTCCACACGGATATGTGAATTAGTCAACAAGACAACAAAGGCACAAGCAATCAGCTCGATCTCATCAATTTTTAAATATCAGGTAGTGAAAGTTGTTCTATGGTCAATGTTATAACTATCATGTCTTTAAACATAAATCCATTAATTGTAGAATTGTTGAAGTGGAAAGAGATGAAAATATCAGATATAGAAATTATCGAAATTCTAGAGCTCAAAACTCACTCCCCGATACTAGGAATCCTCTCTCTACCATAATGGATGAAATTGAACACCTTAAGTGTAATGATTTTGGTCACACAGAAAGTGAGTGCAAAAGTAGGATTGAGTACCCTTCCAAACCATAGTACACTAAGGAACCAACATTCCTGAGGTACAAGAGGAGTTGGAAGCCGAAGACTAAGAAAAACATGGAATGTGGACTTTCTTTGTCTGCACATGATCAAGAAAATAGATGGTATGTTGATAGTGGTTGTTCTAAGCACATGACTAGGGACAAGAGTAAAATCTTGTTTCTAAAAGAAAAATTAAAGGGAATAATGTCACCTTTGGAAATAAAACTCTAGCAAAAATTAAGGGGAAGGGAATAGTTATCCTTAAGGAGAAGACCAAGGACCTATTGACGGTGCTAGAAATTTGCCAACCAAGGGGATCTCCCCTATATGAAGTCCCAGTTAGACCTCACACAATTTGGTGTAGGAGTCCCATTTGATATTAAAGCCTAGTTGCCAACTCCTTAAAGATTTTCCTTGGCTCTAGCTCTCATCACAGGAGAGTGATGCAATGGTATCTTTAAAAATTAGGGCGAGTGTACCAGGTGAGTGTGTAGCACAACCATGTCTAGGTTCTCTTACTGCAAAAGGAGGGGATGAAAGTAAGCCTCTAAGGGAGAGGTAATAGTATCACCTAGGAAGAGACACATATGAACCAGAAGGACGTGTCTGGCATCCAGTAGAATATTCCACAGCGAATGTGACAGTCATTACAACCAACAAACAAGGGAAGATTCATCTAACATCCAGAGGAATTGTCCACAATGGATGTGATGGTTGTGATAACCAATAAGAAAGGAAAGGTCTATCTAGTATCCTGTGGAATAGTCCACAAGGATGTCACAACAATAACAACAATTACAACACATTCTCAACAAGATAAGCACTAAAATAACTGAAATAGTTCAACTATCTTAGTACATGTGAAAAGAAACATGAAAAAAAAACATCCACAAAATAGTCTTACAAACATTCATAAGTCACACATCAAGAATGTGTTTGCCTTGAAAGGCTTTTGTTATTAAGCAAAAGTTCCTAGACATGTATTTACATTGTACATCACTATCCCTATTAGTGGGACATTGGAGCCACTCCTTGCTACTCAAAGAACTAGATGATATTTCTAATACCTTGTGGGAGGAGCCAAGATGAAAAATCCTTTTCTCATACAATGAGTAGGTATATATAACCAAGGGGTGATGCTTACCCCTTGAGACTCTTTGACTACCCTCATGACTATTCAACTTTCTATGATTATTCAACTTTCTATGACTTTTCAACTTACATGACTCTTGATATTCATGTGTGTCCATTGGACTTCCACTTTACAATACATTTGATTTATAATATACATGACCCACAATAGTTATGTGGCATATGACAACTCATGACATGACTTGACATGACAATGCTGACATGGATTGGCTTGATGATGTGGCAATGTCAAGTTGTTGTTGCTGCTAAGTGCTAGATGTGTTCTTGGACATGCTTTCTCTTCTCCTCCACATAGCTTGGTAATGCGGGGTCTTCAACGATCTCTAGTATGGGAAGGTGGTTCCACACTTGTGTGCCTTTACTTTCTCTTGGTAGGTCCACTCATCTGTTCAACTATAAGTGACTCTTTATGCATGCTTCCCTCCTTCTTCTCCTTCTTCATCATCTCGCCATGAATTAATATTGTACTTGTTCCTGAGATTCACTCATGACGAGACGACATCAATCCGAAAACTCCCTAGTATAAGATGATGCATTATTATTATGAACTAATCCCACGACAAGTGACAGGTTGGGAGAGAGGACCTAGTAATTGTGCATTGCACAGTTCTAAGTAACAGGGAGAGAACTTGATCACTAAGATTGTGCAGAACGCAGCTCACGTTTGACTCAGGAACTTTTCAGCACAGTCACCGCTGGGGAGAGAAATTGAGCAGTGGCTACTGGGAGTGAGGATTGTGCAGCTCAATCCAGTAGTGGTTGATGTAGGATGAGGCCCTGAGAGGATAGCTCTGCGTAGTTTTTAGAGCAAGGGGGACTCAGCAGCAGAGAGGCCTGTGTTGGGTGTGGAGCCTGATTATCTTCTATATTCAAAAGTACCACCACATTGGACCCCAGTTCAAAATGGAGGCGGCAACGCCGCCCGTAAAATATTCGCTGCAGGGGGGGTCCAGGGGGGGTCCAGGGGGGGGCAGCGCCCCCGAAGCTAAAAACAACTGTAAAATTGCCTTGTAAAAGTATAGTAATTTCTAGTCAATCTGGGCTGTTCATTAGGCGGATGATCGACGGTAGAACTTATTTTAGTTTAGGTTTTTTTCCCTAGAAGGCAACCCCTCTCTTTGTATGAGGGCATTGTATTTGAGGTTGTGATATAGATGTGTATTCAGTGTGAGCGAGAAACAGAGAGGTGAGACTGTGAGAGAAGACAGAGGATATTACAGCGGATTTGTTGTAGGTTGTGTCTCTCCATTTTGCTGGATAATAGAAAGGAAGGACTGGTTGTTCTGGGTGGACGTAGCCCAAACTGGGTGAACCACGTATATCTGTGTCTCTCTTGTTTTGTGCGTTTTCTGTGTTTATATTTCTGCATTATTTCATGTGTTCCATTACTCCGTAATATATAATTTTCTAACAGCCTGGAGGACAAATCTGTGTAGTTCTCTAAGGCAGTGAGCTTGGCCTAAGGGAAGGACAATGGAGGAAAAATATGCGTAGTTCTGGAGACCAAGGGAGGTTGGCCTCTTTGCACATTAAAGGGTTCCAGCAGGCAAGGGAAAATCTTGAGGACTGAAAGTGCGAGTGCGCGGTTCAAGTCATAATAGGAGGAAAAATTGTACAATTCTGGGGGTCAAGGAAGGTCGTTGGGATCTGGAATTGTGTAGCACAACTGCCATGGAGGACAGTGACTATGCACTACGTAGTTTTAGGTAGCAAGGTCAAATCAATGAGGGCTGGGATTGTGCAGTCCACAGTTCATTCGGGCCCCGGTGAAGCTAAGTTACCCAGTCGAGAAGATTTTCCAAAAATGGCTAAGTGTGGGAGGAAGATATACTCGTGATGAACTTGAAATTGTGATCACACACTTAGCATACTTCGATGACATGAAAACATAGAACGCCATAGAAACAAACAAATCATTATCCTTTGTATGACTGTCTCATGACAGGAAGCGACAAGTGCGACACTTTAGATAGGATTAAGGACGACTGTGACGACACTTGTGCGACAGTGCTCAAGACTTTGTGTATGAGTGTGACAAGTGTTTACATGGCTAGGAAAACTCATATACACAGATACCAACCTTCAAAACCATCAAAATTGCAACATTACATATCAGTCAAGCATGCGAAAGGACGATAGCTAACCTAACATGCAAAAGGGAACGAAACACTTAGCGAAGTCACATGGAATGAATTTCAGTGTTTGAGACCATACATGTCATTGAAGACATAATGATATGACAATGGTAAGATATCCTTCATACTACGCTAAGGTGTATTTCAACTTCATGAGAGATGTGCTTTGTTTTTCTTACCTACCCTCCAAAGGGTTGTGAATCAAATGAAGTCTTCATGCAGTCTCGATATTTTATCATACCCCTGGGTTCATTGGTATTCTTATATAATAATTATATTTTCTCCTCATCTCCTTGGATTTCATCTAGTATTTCCTCTTTCTTCACGTCCTTATTTATCCTCTTTCCAAAGTGTAAGAGAGTACATGCATCTGCAACTCACTCATGACGAGACGACATAAGTCTAAAACCCCTAGCCTAAGATAGAGAACTTGGATTCATGAACTAGGCCAGGACTTAGTAACAGGTCAGGGGAGAAGACCCAGTGACTGCGTGATTGCATACTTCAGGAAGCAAGGATCGGGATTGATCACTGAGACTACGCAGTGCGCAGCTCATGCTAGACTAGGGGGATTTATGTATAGTCCTCACTGAGGTAAAAAATTGTGTAGTGCCCACTAAGGGACAAAATTGCACAGTTAAATCAAGCAGTGGTTGTTGTGGGATGGGCCCCTGGGAGGAAAAACTACACAGTTTCAGGAGGCAAGGGGGACTGCACAACTAATAGGCTTGAGGGACAGAACTACACAGTTTTTGGAGACAGTGAGTCCCAGCTAAGGGAAGGACACTGGAGGAAGCATCTGCGTAGTTTTGGATGTCAAGGGAGGTTGGGCTTTCTACGTATAGTGCAGTTCCAGCAGGCATGGAAAATCTTGAGGGTTGTGGATACAAAGTGCACTGTTTAGGAAGGTTGGATGAGGCTAGGTTGCTAGGAATGCTCCAAAATTTGGCTAAGTGTGGGATCAGTCGAACCAATGTGAACAATGATAGAACTTGACTATGACCACACAATTGGACACTTAGTGATATAACATAGATCATCCAAAATATATGAAAACATACTTCGCTTAATTCAACAACCTTTCTGGCAACTTCCGACAAGTGCGGCTCCGATGATAAACATTGTGAGGATAATGATGACACTTGTCTAATAGTGTGTGAAACTTTGGAAATGAGTGTGAAACATGTCTATATGATGAGAAAAACTAATTTTCACAAGGATTTCCCCTTGAAGCAAACCAAAACTCCTCTTTGCATGACAAGCAATAATTCCCATACCCAAAGATGGCACTTGCTATATACAAGTAAAACTGTAAACGACCCTTGAGATCCAAGAAGGGAGATTGAAATCATCAGTTGACCAATGAGTGACTAAGTGTCATGCGGAAAGAGTTATATTTGCGGACAAATCTAACCTCCCTAGGAGTCTAAGACTCTCTAGTGACAAACAAACCAAACAAGAGCTATCCTTCTCTAGATAAACATCATTCTATGAGAATTCAAATGTTTTCGATCTTACCTTAGGTCCCACGCTTGTTGTAGCAGTCCAGCCTTGCTGATCCAGATGAGCTCCTCCTTCACTTTCAGACCTGCATACACTGACAAAGCAAACGATAACATAGCATCTGAATAT
>APFE031022800.1:2132-24185 GCA_000404065.3 Pinus taeda | reverse complement strand
CAGTGCAATGGAGAAGAGATTCATATCTGCGCAGTAGAGAGAGAGATGTGATGAGATGAGTGAGTCCAAATGAGGAAAAATCCTCTTATATTTATACACAACGTTGGTGGGTGAATAGATGCGACTGTTGGGCTTCTGAGCCTACATGAGTTGTAGGTCGACTTGATAATAATTTCATAATTAAAATCAATTCATATCTCCATGAATACTTATCGGAATCGGATGATCTTTATATCAATCCTACACCTCTGTACGAGAGGAATCTAATAAAAATATTATCAACCATGAATAAGATGACCCACATGAAGTTTTTCCCTGGTTGCCAATTTTAACATGCATACTGTGGCATGCCATTGAATTGCTCCCCGACAGATTTGGTGTTGATGTGTGACATCCTATTTTGTGCCATAATCTCCGCACAGATGGATTTGGTGTTGACTTGTGACATCCTATTCTGCGCCATAATTTCCGCATAGCTCTGACGCCATATGGCAATACTCCGTTGCCACATAATGCTCTACGCCTTCCGTGCTAACTCATCGTGGCATGTCACATTTCCAGCGGATAATACATTTGATGTGCCAACTGTGGTGCCAATCATGCCATGTCTACATACTAAACCAGTGGTTTGGTGGCGATAACCTTATCTGACCCGCAATATGTGAACTCGTGGCTGACGGTTATGGAATACTCAATGGCTTCCTTGTGTCAATGTCTATCATATATAAAGTTTTAACTTACCCCTTGCACTATTTCTAGCACATTTAATCACCAATGTGCCCTACCATTGCAAGGACATCGTAGTTGGCATGTTGGCAATGCGTTGTAAGACAGTGTTGGAGGTTGAGAGTTCGAATCTCCTGGAACCCTAGCGGAATTTGGGCTTGCCACAATGAAAACTGGAACCTTGAGCTTTGACCAACATCTGCGTTTGACTTTGACTTTTCCTCTAGTTTAGGAAAAACTTCAACGGTTATTTTCTCCCTCATACAGAGGCCAAATGTGAAACCGGAGATACCACCGGAATCAACGTGTCGGGCTTTTCGACTTGGCACTAATTTTGCAAGCATCTCAGATGGTTAACTTCTACACATGTCAAGAACAATTTTTCTACCTAGAGCCATCTTGGTCTTCAAACATATAGCAAACTTTGACTAGACTTAACAAGATCCATCTTAGGTCATACCTCCCAACAAAAAAGACTTTTGGACCTCCAAAATTTTTATTACAAACATGAGTTTTATTACATTCAAGCATCAATATAAAAACCATCTAGACCCTATTACAGATTCAACTAGGCCTATTGATGCGATGACAATTCATAGACACTCTATTACACATATGGCATAAAATCTTCCCGGTTCCAAGTAGGAGACTTCTCTAGAGACTTACCTTTTTCTTCCCCAGTCGGCTTTTCTTCCCATTGTCCTATTAATGCTGGTGTCGACTCTCATGGAAGCAGCATACATGTGCTCTTTGAATTTACTCCTTGTAGCACCCATCTTTTTGTTGAAAACCTTCTACTTCCAGCATTCCTATACACAATGTGTGTTACTCCCACAAAAGGTACATGGATAAATCCTTTTAATGACTTTCAACATAAAGTTGTGATTTAAGGACTCACCTTCTGAATCGCTGCTGCAATGATTTGTCTGTTTACCTTTTTGATCCTGAATCTTCTTTAACATGAGCTCAGGATGTAAGGACCAACACTGCTCTGCAATGTGACCTCTCTTCCCACCGTAGTCACAACTTGATTGGTCATATCCCAATCCTTTGTATTTAGGCCTTTCCTGCACAAAGATCGGTTGGAGCCTGCCTTGGCCATGCTTGGCGAGGCCTTGTCCTTGCCGATATCCCATCTTGTTCATCATTGTCATATCAATTCCTTTGGTATGCTTCTCGAGCATTCCAATCGCTTGTTCGTTGGAAGCCTCATCCTTATCTGTCTCAGAATCATCTCCTATAGATATTGGTACAAAAGTAAATTCCTTAGAAGGATTGGAAAAAGTACCAATGGCTTCTTCCACTGATTGTGCTTTTGGAGTGGTAGATAGAGATGAACTTTCTTCATCTTCTTGCTTCTTCATTCTCTCCTGCAATGCATGGACTTCGAATTGAAGGATTGGTCCTGTTTCGATTCTTCTACAAGGCTTCAATCTTTGCTCGTAGTTTTTGTTTGTCTTCCTGCAAAGCCTCCACCATGCGTCACAATGCAACGTTCTCTTGTTGATATTGTTGCTTGAACTCTTCTAGTTCTTGCAATCGAATCTGCCTTGAGATTTTACCCATTCTTGCACTTTGGTAAGTATAAGCTCTGATACCAACATTATGATTCGAAAATCGCGGAAGAAGATCGTACTCTGAAACTTGGCAAGTTTTAAATAGGTCTTTCAAAACAATGATTTAATTCAGTTGAGCAAGTTAACAATTAAGGACACAACAAACATAATGATGCAACATCAAAATAGAATGACACCGAGGTTGATGACGGAGTTCACCCCTCCTAGGCTATGCATTAAGGGAATTTTGACATCTAAAATGGGCCTCCTAAGAAAAATGTACAGCCAAAATAAACTTTATAAGAACCAATAGGATTCAAGATGATGATGTCAACCATGGGAGATGATTCACCATTTTTGGGGTAAAAAAGTAAAAAGTTTAAAAAATAATAAAATAATAAAACTATTTTTTCAACTCATAATTTAAATAGGTCTTTCAAAACAATGATTTAATTCAGTTGAGCAAGTTAACAATTAAGGACACAACAAACATAATGATGCAACATCAAAATAGAATGACACCGAGGTTGATGACGGAGTTCACCCCTCCTAGGCTATGCATTAAGGGAATTTTGACATCTAAAATGGGCCTCCTAAGAAAAATGTACAGCCAAAATAAACTTTATAAGAACCAATAGGATTCAAGATGATGATGTCAACCATGGGAGATGATTCACCATTTTTGGGGTAAAAAAGTAAAAAGTTTAAAAAATAATAAAATAATAAAACTATTTTTTTCAACTCATAATTTCAACTTATCTCCCTATGGGTTTACTCAAATTTCGAGAAACAACACTTGTTGGATGCGTAATTTGATTCCTCATCCAAGGAGTACCCATGTTGCATACTTTCGATGGACCCTTCCACACGAAAAATCTGAAATATATGAAACATCGTGATTGCAATCACGTTTTTCATGCATTTCTCATTTTTCATGTAGCAAGGTACATCGAAAGTATGCAACATGGGTACTCCTTGGATGAGGAATCAAATTACGCATCCTACGAGTGTTGTTTCTTGAAATTTGAGTAAACCCATAGGGAGATAAGTTGAAAAAATAGTTTTTTTCCCCTCTAAAATTTGATAATGTAATTTAATACTATTTTATTATTTCCACTATTATTTTATAATTTCCTTAGAAGGCCTATTTTAGACCTCAAAATTCCCGTAATGTCTCCGGGCCTGCTCTAAAAGGCTATTGTTGGAAAATACTGAGAGGGGGGGAGGCGGGGGGGTGAATCAATATTCCTTAGCAATTAACTCTTTTAAATCTTTTCAGAGCATTAGTTAATCTTCAATTATCATTAATTTTTATGCAGTAACAATAGTGAATAAAAGAACACAGGAGGCACAAAACTTTTAGGTGGAAAACCCCTTTCGGGTCAAAACCCACTAAACGCTTTTCTAATAATTCTTTAATCTTCAACTCCAATTGAAAAGAAAGCTCCAACTTCCTAGAATATAGAAAAGCATTCTTCTCCAGCTTCCACTGGATGGACGCTCCAATGCCCATAATTCTTTAGTAGTCGACTGAATGGATGCTCCAACACCAAATGAGCTACAACTCACCCTAGCACCACCCTACCACCAGGAAGTTTTCACAGGCTTGAACCTGTTGGTGACTTCATGCACCATCCTAGCACCACCCTACCACCCTATAGAAGAATAAAAGAAGAATGGACTTTTGTACCAGGGAAAATGGTCCACTTTACAATGATATAGAATGATATAGAAGAAGACAACACACTAGACCATAACCCCAACTATGGCACAACCACCTAATGATGATCCACCTCCCGACACTGCCTTTTCAACTCTTGGCAGATAGACATTTGTACAACTTTTACAAAGATGCTTTTACAATGACTCTGTATAATGATACTTTTATAATGTTTGTATGCAGTGCTACCCACTTGAAGACTTCATGTGGTGAACTTCTTACTGTTGTTCTACACCTTGATTGTTGCTCTTGTCATGCTACCCTTTCTCATTCTTCAGAACATTATATTATGCATTGAGTCTTCTCTTGAATATATAATACCTGCAAAAAGTCTTCATGGAAATACCCATGACATGATAATATCAAAAGTTACCTCATCCTACAGAGCATATGTCAATGCTAAACAAAAACAACAAATTATAATACAAAGAACCTAATGCAATTAAGAGATGAACATGCATATACAGAAGATACTTACCTGTATCTTACCTTTGTTGTATCATTTTGCTGCACCTTGCTCTTTGCCGCCCTAGAAAGTCTGGTCCTCTGCGATTTTAGATCCCCAACATGCGGTCTTTGGTCTTGTAGAATCCCTCTAAGTCTTCTTTCCAATGCCACAAGTTTGACTCGATTTGGACTCTTCAAGACAAAGTTATGCCTAATCTCTCACAATGACCTAATTATGGACTAATTCAGTAGAGCGAACTTGTACGACGTGCCACGTGTCACTGTTTCCTCCTTTGGCTATGAAATTGATACAAAGAAAACTACATTTTGTGCACTATCCGCCACTCTTTACAGAATTCCAATCCTCTTCTCAGAGAGAGAGAGTTATGAAGATTTTCCCAAGGTCACTTCTTTGAGATGAAATTCGATATCTTGCAAAAACCCTAACTTCCACAGATCATATCTCCGAAAATATAGCGAACCAAGATCTGAAATTCAGTCACGACATTCATCAGGATTACGAATCAAATGGGTTTTCATTTCAAAATCTAAGACTTCACAGAAATGAAGCTATAGCGAAAACTCCACGATCACTTCATTTGGAGGATATATGAGATTTATTTTATAGAGTTGAGAGGGGCTTCTATAGAGAATGTTGGAGGGATTTTAGGAGCTTAAAAAATTATTAATTATTGACTATTCAATGACCAAAACCAATTATGAGTTCCATGCCACAACCCCATAGGGTTTTAGCCCACTAACTGGGGTTACTAACTTCAAACATGAACATCTCTCAAACCACGAAGAATTATTTGGCATGACATATATCAACGGAAACATCTCGATGAGTAGAATCCATCTAGAAGATCCTTGACTCAAAATAGAGTAAGATGTCAAATCAAAATTCCCTTGCAAGATCAAGGTAGCCCCTGGTGCTACTTGGGTTGACATCAATGACAATCTCAGATCATCTTTAGATCAACAATCTCCCCCTTTGGCATTGATGGCAACACAAGTACTCCCCCTGCGATCAGGGCACCTCTTCCTACTGCCTTCTCTCCCCCTTTGACATCAATGGCAAAGGGTAACTCCCCCTGAAACACAACCATCCTGTGGACCTATACAGACTTCCAATCCCCCTTTATTTTCTAAATAAGGAAAATCTAATGAGAACTTGAGAGAATCCCAAGCTTCTGGCGAAGATATTCAAATGCTTCACGAGGTAAAGGTTTAGTGAAGATATCAATAATTTTTTCTTTTGTACCAACATATTCAAGCTTGATATTGTTTTCAGTGACCTGCTCTCTAATGAAATGATATTTAATCAGAATGTGCTTCGTTTTGGAATGCATCACAAGATTCTTGGAGATACTTATGGCACTGGTGTTATTGCAAAATATGGGAATAGGCTCATCAAACTTGACCTGAAGATCTTTAAAAGTTTTCTTCATCCAAAGAACTTGAGTACAACAAGCTGTTGCCGCGATATATTCTACTTCTGTTGTGGATAACGAGATTGAGGTTTGCTTTTTGCTCAACCATGATACGAGACAACCACCTAGATAGAATGTTGTTCCACTAGTACTCTTACGATCATCAATGCTTTCTGCCCAATCTGCATCTGTAAAGGCTTGAATAATGAGATTGTTTCCCTTGGGATACCACAAGCCATATTCTGTTGTGCCCTTTAGATATCGAAGAATTCTTTTGATGGCAATAATATGTGATTCTTTTGGTGCTACTTGGAATCTTGCTACTTGTCCAACTGCTTGCATAACATCCGGCCGAGAGGTTGTTACATATAGAAGACTACCAATCATAGATCTATACAACCTCTGATCCACATCCTTAGATGCGTTGTCTATGCTCAATTTGCAACCTGTTACCATAGGACAGTTTTGCAATCTTCCATTTTGGATTTCTTGAGCATTTCCTTGATGTACTTGGCTTGACATACAAATATTCCTTTCTCTTGCTGAGATATTTGAAGCCCTAAGAAGTATGTCAACTCACCAAGTAAAGACATCTTGAACTCACTTTTCATCTTTGTAGCAAAGTTCTTAGTCGATCATCATTTCTACCAAAGATTATATGATCGACATATACCTCAAATTTTGTTAAATTATCTTTATCTATTTGTACGTAAAGATTGCTACCAGTAGTACCTTTCTTTATCTATTTGTACATAAAGATTGCTATCAGTAGTACCTTTCTTGAACCCTCGTTGATGTAGATATCCGTCAAGATGAGCATACCATGCTCTGGGAGCTTGCTTGAGACCATACAGAGCCTTCTTTAACCTGCAAATATAGTCTTCTTTTTCTGATAGTAGAAAACCTTCAAGTTGTTCAATGTAAACTTCTTATCTTTCTCCATTTAGAAATGCTGACTTAACATCCATTTGGTAGACTTTTATTTTTCTTGAACATGCATAAGCGAGAAACATTTGGATGGCTTCCATTCTGGCAATTGGTGCAAATGTTTCGTCGAAATCAATTCCTTCTACTTGAGCATATCCTTTGCAGACTAATCTTGTCTTGTTCCTGGTAACCTGTAATCCTTCAACTGTTTTGCTCCCCCTGAACCTTTAATGAAACGACCATCTTGTTCAAGCTACCTTCTTGTCAATCGTAGATGTGTGCCATATGCTGCTGCATAGACTCCTCTTGTACAAACATTAAGGAATCAACAAGCCATATTTTTCAAAATAGTGAGTCACCTAACAGGCCATCTTGACTTGAGTCATTATCTGAAGCAATTGTTAATTCCTCATGACCTTTTGCTTTTACAAATCCTGAAAGAATAACTGTTGAAACCTTGTTATTTGCTTTTTCTTCCTGTACCTGTTTCCTTTTCCAGACCTTCTTATTCTTGCAATCTCAAGCCATGTGCTCATAGTTATGACACTTGAAGCATTCAGTGTTGTCCATAGGTGATTCCATCTGATATTTGCAACCACGAGCACTATGGCCATAGTTATGGAATTTGAAACATTCAATATTTGGCCCATCTAGAATGTATTCTCTTCTGACAAAATCATCGTGGAACCTGTCTCGTGATTCTGCAAACTTGCTTCTAGGGTTTTGCAGATAATGATTGTACCTGTCAAAAACTTCACAATCCCTAGCCATATGTTGAAAATTGTTACATTTGTAACATTTGACATCATCTCTCAAATGATAAAATTTGTGGATACTATGCTAAGTTCTGGAATATCAATTTCTCAGAGATCTCCTGGAATTATATTCATTCTTGTTAAAATTGGCAACTAGGGCCAAACTCCATGCGGGTCATCTTATTAATGGAAGTTGATATTTTTCTTGGATCCCTGTCATCGAGAGGTGTAGGATTGATCTAAATATCATCCGATTCCGATAAGTATTCATGGAGATATGAATTTATTTGTGTTATGGGACAATTCGTCAAGGTCGACCAACAACCAAATAACCCCCTCTTGTGCTCTACATTTTAGTATAAATAGAAGATGACTTTAAGTCATTTGACACACTCTTGTGATCTCTCTTCATCCTGTTTTGGGTTTCATGAAGATGAGATCTAGAGGGAGTGCCCTAGGATATACGCTGCCCTAAGATAACATTCCCTAGATCTAAATGCAATCGCGGGAGAATAGGCTCTACGTTGTTCTAATGGAGAAGCCTAATGCAACCATGGAAGAAGCCTTTCTGTTATCATGAAGAAACGCCTATGCTGGCATGGAAATAAAGTCTACGCTGCCCTAATGAAGATCAAGATTTAGCCATGGAGGAACTTATATGCTGATCTAAATTATAGTCATAGAGAAGCCCTAGACACAATGAAGGAAGGAGCCTAATTGAGACCTATACGCTGTCCTAAAAGGGTTTTAACCACTGTACAAAAGAGCCCTAATCTGCTGATCAAAGGAGTCTCCTTATACGCAGTCAATGAAGTTATCTAGCCATAGGTAAAGGAGATGCCTAGCCGTAGTTTGATAAGAGATCTATCCACTGTCTAAGGGAACACATATACGCTACAAAAGAAGTTCTAAAGAACCCTAGCCACAGTCCTAGGAGGAGACATCAAGCCATTATTCATGCCCTAGCTACAGTTCGGATGTGCCCTTTCCACTGTTTGGAAGACGGCTCTAATCCGCAGTTGAGGAAGCCTGATTCACAGCTAAGAAGAGCACAAATCTGTTGTCCAAGGAGGATCCATAATCTATTTCCAAGCCATTGTAAAGTGCAGCCATAATTCGCAGCATATGAAGGACAATGAAGCCCTAGCCGCAACAAGAGGAGCCCTCATCACAACATATAGAAGTCTAGATGGACAACGTTGATATCTTTGGTAACAACAAGATAAATAAGGTAATCTTAAGTAACTATAGCCTAGCTACTTTGCTAGGCTGCAAGCCATAGCAAGTAGCTAAGGCTGATATACATTTGCAGCAAAGCGGATATTGTTTGATAAGAGCAACAAAAGTATTGTAGCAGCATGATGTAGCAACAAGGTATTGCAGCATGATGATGATGATGTAAGTATGCCTTGAGTGTGTGATTGGGTGAAACATAATGACAGGTGCAACTGATGATGAGGTGCAGATCCATGATGAGAGAAGCACAATGATAGAAACAACAACATGAAGTGCATAGCATGGTCATTAGGTCCAACACTGTGATGATAAGTGCAGGATGGTGCAGCACGGTGAGGTACAACAAGTGGACAAGATGCAACACTATGATAGGTGAAGGAGTCACCTTGGAGAATCAGTTGAAGCAGCATGTCTTCAACTGATCTCATGTAGATATAGAAATTCAAAGTGTTGACTTCTGTTTTAAACATATTATCTCTCTCTCTCTCTCTTTGTTGAACTATTGAAGAACATAGAAGAAGAATTGATCAAGAGTTTCACCACATTGGGGTTTGTCCTTGGCTAGTGTCACATCTTGTGCTCTCTTGCCTTGGCTTGTCTTCTGCGATTTATGTTTATGTTCTATCTGCAATTTACTTTAATGTTAATGTGATTGCTAACATGGAAAAGATAATGAGCTAACAGTGAAAATTCAAATAAATTGCTCTAAGCATAAAACATACCTCAAATTAACAATTCCAAACATACATGTGACATTTTGAAGCTCTATGTCCAAATTTTCCACATGAATAACAATAGCCATGAAAAATATGTTGGTACTTGGATGAAAATCTTCGTCAAGGAATTGTCTTCCAAGGTTGTTCTTGCGATTCATGTCCAATGAAGTCTACATGCCTTCCAGATCTCATAGGTTCATTGTATTTTGTTGTAGAAGGTCCTACTTCTTCTTCTTTGTAACCGAGACCAGTTCTGTTGTTGTAAGATCGTTGATTGTTAATGAGTTCTTCCAATGCCCTTGAGCTGTTGGCAAATTTTTGGATAGTTTTCCCTTATTCACTTCAATTTTGATACCTTGAACTTGTTCTTCAAAAGTATTGGAACATATGTTCTCAGCCTTGAGCTCTTTTATAAGCTTGATTGCCTCCTTAGAAAATTCTTCTATGGTCAACCCTTCTTCATCATACTCAGAAGGATCCAAGTTTTCAATAACATCTTGACCTGATTTCTTTGTTGAATAGAGATTATGAAGCTTTTCCAAAAGAGCTTTAGTTGTTGAACATTGACCAACTTTTGTTTTCACAGAATTTGGCAAAACATTCAAAATTACATTCATGGCTTTTGAATTGTAACTTTTAGCTTCGTCGGTAGACGTGTCTCCAGAAACAATTGATTCCCAAACTCCATGTGCCTGCAAAGATACTTCCATCATGGATTCCCATATCCAGTAATTATTTGCATCAAAATCAGAGGTTGGTACACAATACTCACTTTCTTGAGATTTTTTTGTACCTATACCTTCCTTTGAAATCCTTAGAACCCGCTTCTTTGACTTTCCCATCTCTATGCTCTGAAAACTAACTTCCAACGGTTAAGTTGTTACTAAAGGAACCAAGCTCTGATACCAATTGTTGGAAAATATAGGTGGGGGAGGTGGGGGGGGGGGGTGGGGGTGAATCAGTATTCCTCAGCAATTAGCACTTTTTAAATCTTTCCAGAGCATTAGTTAATCTTCAATTATCATTAATGTTTATGCAGTAACAACAATGAATAAAAGAATACAGGAGGCACAAAAAATTTAGGTGGAAAACCCCCTCCGGGTCAAGAACCACCGAACGCTTTTCTAATAATTCTTTAATATTCAACTCCGATTGAAAAGAAAGCTCCAACTTCCTAGAATCTAAATAATTATTCTTCTCCAGCTCCCACTGGATGGACACTCCAACGCCCAAGATTCTTCAGTAGTCAACTGAACGATTGCCCCAACACCCAATGAGCTACAACTTACCCTAGCACCACCCGACCACCCTATAGAAGAATAAAATAAGAATGGACTCTCGTACCAGGGAAAATGGTCCACTTTACAATGATATAGAATGATATAGAAGAAGATGACACACTAGACCATAACCCCAACTATGACACAACCATCTAATGATGATCCTAGACCTCTCGAAACTGCCTCTTCAACTCTTGGCAGATAGACACTTGTACAACTTTTACAAAGATGCTATTACAATGACTTTGTACAATGATACTTCTACAATGTCTATATGCAGTGCTACCCACTTGAAGACTTCATGTGGTGAACTTCTTGCTGTTGTTCTACACCTTGATTGCTACTCTTGTCATGCTACCCTTTCTCATTCTTCAGAACATTAGATTATGCATTGAGTCTTCTCTTGATGAATATATAATACCTGCAAAAAGTCTTAATGGAAATACCCATGACATGATAATAACAAAATTTACCTCATTCTGCAGAGCATATGTCAGTGCTAAACCAATACAACAAATTAGAATATAAAGAACCTAAAGCAATTAAGAGATGAACATGCATATACAAAAGATACTTACCTGTAGCTTACTTTTGCTGCATCATTTTGTTGCACCTTGCTCTTTGCTTCCCTAGAAAGTCTGGTCCTTTGCACCCCTTGACAACACTTGATCTAGTTTTTCTTGCCTTCTAGGAGCACGATATTTAATATGATATACCTCTGCGATTTTAGATCCCCAAAATGTGATCTTTGGTCCTATAGAAGCCCTCTGAGTCTTCTTTCCAATGCCACAGGTCTGACCCGATTTGGACTCTTCAAGACAAAGTTATGCCCAATCTCTCACAATGACCTAATTATGGACTAGTTTAGTGGAGCGAACTTGTACAACGTGCCACATGTCACTGTTTCCTCCTTCGGCTCTGAAATTGATACACAGAAAACTGAAGTCCATGCACTATCCACCACTTTTTACAGAATTCCGATCCTCTTCTTAGAGAGAGAGTTATGACAATTTTCCCAAGGTCACATCTTTGAGATGAAATTCGGCAATTTGCAAAAACCCTAACTTCCATAGATCATATCTCCGAAAATATAGCGAACCAAGATTTGAAATTCGGTCATGACATTCATCAGGATTATGAATCAAATGGGTTTTCATTTTCGAATCTAAGACTTCGCTGGAATGAAGTTATAGCGAAAATTCCACGATCACTTCATTTGGAGGATATATGAGATTTCTTTTTATAGAGTTGAGAAGGGCTTCTATAGAGAATGTTGGAGGGATTTTAGGAGCTTCAAAAATTATTAATTATTAACTATTCAATGACCAAAACCAATTATGAGTGCCATGCCACAACCCCATAGGGTTTTAGCCCACTATCTGGGGTTACTAACTTCAAACATGAATATCTCTCAAACCGTGAAGAATTACTTGGCATGCCATATATCAACGGAACCATCTCGACGACTAGAATCCATCTAGAAGATCCTTGACTCAAAATAGAGTAAGATGTCAAGTCATTCCCTTGCAAGATCAGGGTAGCCCCAGGTGCTACTTGGGTTGACATCAATGACAACTTCAGCTCATCTTTAAATCAACAGGTCACTCATATTTCAGTAAATAAGAAGAGGTACAACAAAATTGTTGTTACAATTGGGATTATTTCCCCAGTATGGAAATGCTCTCCTTCAGAGAACTCTCACAAATTCACCTGACATTCTACAAACTATTAACACTCAGGTTGTCCCTAAGCTCTTGAAGGGATACGGCCGAGGTAACGACAAACCAATCTTTAGACTGCAGGTTCTAGCCCACCTGCAATCAGAGAGGGCTCTCTCTTAATGATTTAGCTTTGTTGATGATGATTTTAGGCTAGTTATTAGGTTCAAAGGGTTTTTGTTTATGTTTGGGTGGTGTTTGGATGGAAGGAGGATGCTTTCAAGTGGAGAGGCAAAGCATATTGTGACAAATTTCAAACCATTGGGCATGGAGTTGTGGAGTAAGACTACTGGTGTGTTTTCTTGGTCACAAGAGGAAAGAGGGGCAAGGTAGCTGCTCATGAAACAATACTCAGGGTAAATGAGGATGGATTGGGGACTAAGGAATGAGAGGCAACAAAGAATCTCTCAATCAGGTTAGCAGAGGGAAGATGAACGAGCCCTACCTGGGAGCAGCTAAGAATTCTCAGATAACAGTCATTCATTTATGAAGTAGGGCAAATATGAGCCATAAGGAATTCATATTTATGCCTAAATCAAGAGGAAAACATTAAAAAGCCACAGAAACCGAGCATAGAGTGCAGGAAAGCAAATTCTAAACCAGACTTTTGTTCTGTGACTTGAGCATATGTGAAATTGAAATAACAGAGGTAAGAAATACTTATTGATTCATAAAACAGCACAAGAATTCCCTCATTCAATCTTCAGAAACATTAACAACACATCAGATAGTCCATTCTCCAAGCTCGTAAGCAGTCGTTGATTATAGAAAAACATCAGATATACAGTGCGAGTCTCTCTTGGAATGCTTTATCCAACTATCCAGCTAATAACAACCAACAACCAACCCAAATACATTTTATGAGGGGATATATATACAAAAAAGGAGATACAAAATATCTAAAGGATGAGTTATTAACTCATAAATTCTTTCACCAACTCCTAAAGAGCGGTTGGTGAAGAAGTAAGTGCTGAAGTAAATACAAAATAACAGTTGTTCTCTTCTGTAAGAAAATGTTGACTTTTCATTTCATTTGAGTCAGCTGAGGCTATGTTTTCAAAATCTGCGCTTTTTTTGGGCTTGTTGTTCCAGCCTTCTGCTTTGTCATTGATTTGACCTGTTCCACCTATTCAGACAAGTGCTCTATCCAGCGCTTACCTTTCACCTGCAGCTGACATGGCATTTGAGAATTGAAAAGGGACCAAAGACTGATATTACCTAGGTAAAATGGCCAGCATTGCTTGCCACCAATTTTCAGGAGGAAGCTGATGCCTTTGTATCTTGATGAGTGTCTCATCCGCTTTTGTATATTTGTAATAATTAGGAGGCATCTCAAACAAGTGGTTGACTTCATGTTCTATGTAAAACAAGTTTTCTAGCTTATCATAGAGAGTCTGTCCTATAGGAGGTCCTGCTTGTGCTGAAGAACTCGATGAAGCAGTGAGCTGATTTGTGACATAATTATTGAGCCTGGTTGCATATTGGTCACGTGTCAATAACCTTCCAGCACTGGTTAATAGCTGGGCAATCCTCTAGTCTGCAGTGCTGCAAGCTTTATATCAAAATTATCTACATCCTTTTGGATTTCTCGACATCTTGCTTCCAGAGTTTGAATAAGACTTCTTAAAGTCAGCACATTCTTGGCTGTCAGTATGGTATCTGTTCTATTCATAATCTGTAACGCTGCCAATTCTTCCCTGTTTTGACGATTTAAGAAGTTGATCATTCTGTTGGCCTGCTCAGGCATGTTTCCCAATGCCGTTTTTGCTCTCTGAATTTCAAAACGGGCTTTTCCAATTAGCTCCACCTGTTCATACATGGCTTGAATTGACCTCCATTGGCCAGTGATCGACTGATTTGTCTTGGCCCACAAAATATTTTTTATCTCCATCAGGGTGTTGTCTAAAGTTAGCTCTTTCTCTAAGGCTTTAATTTTGTCATTCAAGGCCTTAGTTTCCCTGGTTTTTTTAGCTACTGTCATTTTTGATTTGTCATATTTTTCTTCAAGATTGGCCAATTTCTCTTTGGCCTCTTTTATCTCTGTAGTCTGAAGCTCAAGCTCCTTGACAGCTTTCATCATTTCTTCCATGCTCATGCTAGTTTCAGATGCTTTTGTAGTTGTTGGGATTGCTGCTGACTGTGTAGGGGGAACAGGGACATTAGCTGAAACTGCTGGAGGTGGCTGGGAGGTTGCCTCTGCCTGCTTGCTCTAGCCTGCTTTTTCTAATTCTTCCTCCAGCTGGATTACTCTTTGACTCATTTTCATCAGCAAATCTAATGTATCTTCAGTTTCTTTCTCTTGTATTAACTCTACAGTTTGAGGGTGTTCAGTAGGAGGCAACCTCAATCGTTTTCTCAATGCAAAAATATCATCATCCTTTTTCTTCATAAGGGCCCTCACACCCTTAGGATCCTTAGGATCATGTCCTAAGTCAATAATAATGTCCTCCAGTGTCTTAATTCTGTTGTCCTTAGCTATGGAAGACATTCTTTCCAAATCTAACTGAATGTTAGTGTTCTTTAATGATTCTTTCAACTCATGAGCCAGTGTGGCCCTGTCTGCTAGTGTAGCATAGACCATCTCACCAGTCTGCTTGAGCAACTCAATTTGGTCCATGGGGTGGATGTCTTTAGCCATGACCTGCAAATTTGTTCTCACATAGTCTGCAGCCATGTGAGGCTGCTGAACTTTGGGCTTGAAATGGCTGAATATCATTTTCTCTTCCTTGATGTCATATGTTGCCATTAATCTTTCCTGTTTGGCAGGTGTTGCTTTTAGGAACTGGTCATATAATTGCATTCTTAGTAGCTCATTTTGAGCTTTGATCTCTTTGAAGCTAGCTTTAGCACTAGCTGGTTTCCTGCTTTGTTGTGTGGAGGAAGATACCTCCATGGCATGTTGTCTGTCTAGCTCTTGTTGGAAAGAGCTAGTAGGTGTTTGTTAGCTTCCCTCTCTGTCTTTCTTTAGGCCTTCAAGGATTTCTTCACTGATTTCCTCCTCAAATGGAGAATCAAATCTTTGCATCTTAGGTTCAGGATGTTGTCTGGATCCATTGGCAGGTGTGGAATCTTTACTGCCACGTTTTATGCCTCTATCCTCCTGAGCAGGAGTCTGCAAAACTGGCATTTGGGGTGCCTCTGTTTGCTGTGGAGGAGCCTGTTCTTGGGACTGCTCCTTTGAAGTAGTAAGCAGTTCTGCAGTCAGTTGTTTTGGATCTTGACCTTTTGCTGTACCTGTTGTTGATGAAGATGGCGCTTGGTCGTGTTGTGCAGCTGCAGCAGCTGACGTGCCCTCTCTGATTTGCCGTGGCGACTTGAATGTTACCTGCTCACAAGAGTCCAAGTCAAGAGTTTTCTTAAGGTCTTTGACAGCTTGTTCCATAATTTCCTCCTGAGTGAATTCTTCAACTAAAGTGCCTTGTGCCCACGCATCTTGATTAGCATATTGTTCAAAGTGTGGGATTTTGCAGTGTTTATAGGGTGTCAATCTATTTTTGACTCTTCTGGCATTAATAAAGCCAAGTGGGTCATAAGGGACCCACCAGAATCTCCTCTTCAACCTAAATTGATCTTTCAGTATTAGGTCAGCATCTTGCCAACCTTCCTTTCTGTTCATGATAAAGGGGCCTAGGCGGTCTTTAAATTTCAGGCGAGCCTTCTTCTTGGTGCTGTGAAAATGAGTCAGATCTGAATTGATCACCTGCCTGTAGTATTCCAAGGCAAATAGCCTCATTGGTACATACCTTGGGAGCCTGTAAGGACAAAGCTCACAACCATAAATTCTGATGACTGTGTGATCCTGGTATAGATACCAATCACCTAATTTGTAGCTCTTAGATAGCTGTAATATCTTCTACATTTCATAAGTTATTCTAGGAGGAGTTTTCATTAAGAGGCAGGAGACTGGATAAACAAATTGGTCAATAAATTCATAGTAGAAGTATGGAGAATGCTAGACCTGATGGCATACTGATGACCAGAAGACAACAGATCTTCTTTCTCCCTTTGAATCCAATTTCTTGATAGGACATTGGAAGCTTTCAAACTGATAATATATGAACAAATGGTAGATGTATGAGGAATATTTGAAGATTCCCTCCCTATTTATCTTTGTGAGTTGATCATGAAATTTGTGTGCTATGAACTTGGCATAGTTATACTTGGTAGAAGGAGGCTGCCCTTGGTTGAAGGAAGACAACAAAACCAACACTGCCTCATCCACATGTTCACTTGATTTGAGGCCTAACATAAAGGATATCATGTCTACTAGTAGCTTGCCAACCTCATTAAAATGGTCATATGGGAATGGAGGTGAATCCTTAGGTTGGCAATCTGCCTTCATAAATGTCTTGGCAATTCTTTCAATCTTGGGAGCAAGGAAAGAGGAGGCATCCTCTAGCAAATGGTTCATGGAGAAGGGATATAGCAACTGTGTTTGTTTGAAATTTAACATCTAGTTGATGGAGTCAGGAGTGATATAAAAAAGTATGCTCCCAGATGGAGACTTGACAGCTCTCAGCTTTGGGTCATAATTTGCAGCACATAGGTGAATAATTTTTGGAAAGATATTGACAGAAGGGAGGAAATAATGTGGCAACTTGGACTCCCATATTCCATACGTGTCAGAGTTGTTAAGGAAGTTGTTTCTTAGCTGGCAATAGGTATGCAAATGATTCCTATCCCCAACTATATCTTGAATAAGATAATCATTGTTAGCCAGGGCCATCACCTCAACTCTTTGTTGGGTGAATTCATGGGAGCACTGTCTGGAGCTGATGGAGTGGCCATTTTGAACTTTTCTGTATTTGCACCTGGAGTAAAGATTGGTGAGAGAGTAGACTAAGGACAATCACCTTTGAGTATTTGCAAAGGAGCTGGAAAATGAGTTGAACTGAGGCAGTAGTCTTTACTGTTTCTAGCTTATCCTAGAAGAGGTCAATTCACATAATTTAAGTAAGAATTTCCTCTCTTTGATAATTTCACTGGGTTAATAGACTATGTGGGTAAACTGCAGAGGAAACAGGGATGATTTTTGAGCTGAGTATGGGATTATTACAGAGGGATATGGTAACAGGGGGCACTGCCCGGCCGTATGAAGCTTCCGCCGGCAATGTGAACCTTTAAACCATGTTTTGACGGTGAAATTTGTAAGCGGGCGCGGGTTTACAGAGCACTCTTCAGATAGAGGGTTGATTGGAGAAATTTGGGCAACGTTTAGGTGCTTTAATCTCTTTAATTTGGTAATTTGTAGAGTCTTATGCAAGTGAAAAAGGAGCAAAATGGTGAAAACAGGGGCAAATAGGTGATTTTGGGCAAATACCTAGTTTCAACAGCGCCGAGGGTAGACAAGCTGGTGCAATATCCAGCTACGGAGT
Source organism: Pinus taeda (assembly GCA_000404065.3). Classification (NCBI taxonomy): domain Eukaryota; kingdom Viridiplantae; phylum Streptophyta; class Pinopsida; order Pinales; family Pinaceae; genus Pinus; species Pinus taeda. The sequence goes on along the minus strand of APFE031022800.1, from coordinate 6,296 downwards.
TGAATTGCAGGCTGCAGCAGCTTGGTTGGCCGATTTCGAGCTCTGGGAGTGAAAATGGTAAAAACAACAGACTAGAGCTTTACAAATGGAGTAGTAAAAATGAAATAAAACGGTCGTTTGCGTGCTTTTTATGCGAAAAATGACATTTTGGTGCTTTTGGCGTTTTCATGGGATGACGTCAGCATGATGTCATTGGCGGGTCCCGGGTACGGATGGGTGATGTGGCATCTGACAGGGCGGTGACATGGCAATGACACGGTGGCAAGACGCAGGCGGGAAAGGGATGAAATGGCGGCAACGTGGCAGAGCGCTGGCAGGGCGGAGATGACGTAATGGGAGAGGACGTGGCACTGACGTCACACAGGGGAAGCGGTTTCTGGTTTGTGTCGCACCGCTTTTCCGCAGAAGCGGTTTCAGCAGGGAGGGCTCCGCCACAACCGGGAGGGTGACGCATGGCGAGAGTACGACGGGAAAACCGCCCATCTCCCGGACGCTAACCATCGGCAGGTTGGGGCACAAAAAGACCCGCCCACCATAGATCTCAGGCGCGCCAGATCTGACGGTCGACGGGACAGGTGAAACGACGGAGGGATACAGGATGGGGCCCGCGGCGCTTCTTTTATTAATTGCTTTGATCCGGCGGGGGAAAAACTTAGGAAATAAGGTTTATGGGTTTACAAGTGGGCGCGGGTGGTTATTAATTTGACCAAATGTCAAATTAACCCTAGGTCAGGACACTGAAGGGCTAATGCCGAGCCCCAAATGAACTCAGCATTTCCCTGACTTAGGAAATATGGCTATAGTGCCAAAGCGAGGGGTTATTTAATATTTTTTTTCGGGATTTTATATAATTTTGTATAATAGGGGATAGGGAAATAATTTAAGGAACTAAATAATAGAATTAGGAGTTAATATGAACTTGTGAGGTGAAGTGTAGGGGAGAGGCTAAGTTTGTGAATTGAAACTTAGATATACGAAGCAAATGGACTGCGGAGAAATGAATTTTACACAAGAAATGTGGCTTCTTTTCAGTAAGTCAACTTCTGAAGTCAACTTGGTTCTCAACCAGAATGGAGTGAAAATGGACTTTTTGGGCAGATCCCAAGGTTCTTGAGGGGGTGTTACTGAACGATTTGTGAGGGGATGAAGGGGGAGTTAGACATGCTTCCAAACCTTGCCATCAAACAATGCCTTGGTACTCCTGTTTCAAATGAGATGAGCTTTCTTTATTTAGGTCCAAACTTTGAAAATGATCTTGCTTCTGCAACCCCAGCTACCTACCCAGCCTAATACACCTAGCATTCTTTGTTACTTCAGGAAGGGTGCATTTATACTTGCAAACCCTGATTGCCTTTTTTCTTTTTAACTGCCCTGCTATCCAAAAACTACCCTTATTTCTTCCAAGGTCCCAGATTAAGCAGTTGGGCTCCTTAAGTTCTATACCTAGCTAGTCATCTGCCAAGTTCGAGCTATTTGGGCAGGAATCATTCTCTTATTCTACAACAAACAATTTAAACATGGCATGGTCCAGATTGAACAGTTGGGCCATCCATGAAATGTTATCAGCAGCAGTACCTCCACATGGTGAATTTGCAAAAATAAGATGGCAGTGGCACTTTGACTAGCACACTCTCATGGACACTTCTTTGGCCTCTGTAGCAAATATGGAACATTGCAGTATGCAGAGTATGACATATTTGGTATGTAAAAAATGTCGATCATGAAAGATGAATACCTGCTGCAGCAGGAGGCTAACACAAACAATGTGTCATTTACAACAAAAACATAGTCTCTAATAATGACTCTAACCTCTACTGAAATCAAGCATTCGAGCATCAACAATGCATTAATTATTTACCTTGTCTCCATTTGTCTAAGTGAGACACAATTCAAGTACAGTCCTCTGTGGAATTCGCTGCTACTACTGACGAACAATGTTAGGTCCCTATACTACTTGTGTAAATCCTTATTGTTATTAGTACAAACCCCTTATTATATTGTTGTGCCCAAGTAATCCCCATATTGTTATTATTGTGCCCCATAGAAGCCCACTATTATTATTATTGCGCACTTACATTATTATTGTTATGTTGGCTCTAATTATATTATGACCCGTTAGACTCCTATAATAGAAAGGAGGTCTTGTCATTTGTATCATCCAAGAATTGTTCATTTGTGTAATGTAAAGGAGGTTTCCCCCTCGAAAAGGCTTATTTCTAAGGCATTTATCTATCTTTTCTATTTTTTTGTGAGCTGGTTTCATAACATTTGGTATCAGAGCTTTGGATTCTAGGGTTTCACTACTTTAAACATGTCATTGTGGAATTGTCGCTATAACGTCTTTTCTGCGACGTTTCAAAAACAAAAAATAAACCCATTTCATAAGAAACCGCGTTGAACCTCCTATCCAAATTTTAGATCTCGTCTTGCAAGTTTTTGCTACGAAGTTTTAGAAGCTACAAAAAAAAACCATTTGAGAAGAAAGCGTTCTGAACCACTAGTCAAAATTTCAAATCTTGGCTCGCTATATTTTCGGATATATGATCTGAGAAAGTGTTGTGCCCTACAACAACCCCCCATTTCATATCATTATTATCACAAAACCATAATATGAAATGGGTCCCTTTTTAATTTTGGTTTTAATTGGTATCAAATTAGTTCTATTAAAAAAGGCCCGAGGAGATAAAATAAAACATTACCCAAAAAGCCTTTTCATTAAACCAATCAAAAGTCTTAGCGTAAATGATTAATCTTTTGTCATTGCGATAAAGCGATCGCAAGATCGCATATCGCAATGACAAAGGGGACACAACTTGAGGACATATTGGTTTACTCCGATGTGAAATCGCTATCGGGTATCGGCAATTGGCGAAAATGATTTAACGCAATAAAAGCTCCCTCTTGCCCCGATGCGATGTGATATCGCTATCGGCAATCGACAATCGACTATGCACGCCTTCTTAACCGCCTCACTCGCTACTCCCGACGTGATGCGATATCGCTATCGGCGATTGGAGATTCCAAATGGAACCAAAGTAATGATTTATGATTTTCCCCGACGCCCGATTGCGATAAAGGCAAAAGCACAATTTTCAAAGAAAATCTTAAAAAAGGTTTAATACGATTTATTCGTATTTAAGGCCTTATCTTTCGAAAAGCCATTCATCCGCGCTCAACTGCCAAAACGCCCAAGGCACGCTTCAAATAAATCATTCGGCCATTAATCGAATTGACGGATTGACAGGCCTTAACGGCCATTTAATGAAACAGTAATCCTGCGATCTATTTACAGATTTGATTCGAGGTCACCTTAAGTCAATCGTTCGCCATGAATTTATCAATATATATCTCAGTCTATTCGATTTATGCCATTATTTCCTGTATTATGCCCATCATCGTCTCTATGCAGAATTCTCCCGCAGAAACAGATTTGAGCAGAATGGGGAAGAAGTCCAAGAAGACCACAATGGCTTCCGCTTCGCCGGTCACAGGGCAACCTGTTGTTGATTCAAGCAATTAAAAGAAAGAGCTCATATCGGACACTACATGCCTAGGACTTACCAGAGCTACTTGGCAAGGCACATATAATCTGATCGAAGCAGAAGACCCGAGGGTGACAGCAATACAAGTTTCAGCCGACAGCACCAGCAAATTCGAGGCTAATCTAAGTGATTTAGCCAACTCTTTTCTTCATCGAATAGCGGCCCGGGAGCAAATCCTCCCATATACAGATGTGGTAAGATGGGCGATTCAGGAAATCCCCATTACCGACAGAACCTTCAGCACCATAGATGGGAGAATTTTCGGTTCTTTTCGAGCCGAGGATCTAAGGCAAATGTATCATTTGCCGGAGGCAGAGAAGAAGTATAACACGGCATTCCTGGAGAAATTTCGAGCTGAAAATGAGACTGGGTCCGAACCCATTCGAGTTTGGAGACAAAATCCAGCAAAGCACAAGCACGAATCTTCGGGTAAGTACTCGGTCGATTCTCTATGCTCTCCTTATTGCTATGCTGGGATTATGATGTGCAGACTATGGGGTTTACATGATTCCGCCAATTTTACCATAGAAATGGTCCCCTTAATGGAGGCGGCATGTAGTGGCGAAATAATGGATTGGGAGGATATACTATCCGATAAGCTAGCAACTGCCATTCTTAATTT
>APFE031022795.1:0-11883 GCA_000404065.3 Pinus taeda | reverse complement strand
CCCAACCCCAAGAGTCTTCCTCATTCTTATGGCCAGGGGCGAAGTCTGCAATTTCAACTATGAGAAAGTTTAACTGCTCGATTAATTGCTCAGGAATGTTGGGCAGATTCCAACACTTCCAATTGTCGTCTTCGTCCCATTCCACTATGTCCTCAATTTTTCTGATCCCTCTTGATCTTAACCAAGCTCTTATTCCTGCAATTTCATTTTTCTCTGAGAGGGGGGGATGACCCATGATTCGGTCTTTCCACAACCAAGTCGTTTTGCCATTGCCAGGTACTTTGTACAAATGCATTCTGAAGAATTCTAGCCCTCTACAACAGAGTCTCCACGCCAAAGTTCCTTTAGGAGAAGAGGCTGGGTTGAAGGTGGTGATCGATCTATTCCTTAGATATTTGTGAATAAAAATCTGACTAATTGGATGCTTTGCTCAGAGGTTATCTGCCACAGTATCTTACAGCCCATCGCTAAATTAGCTTGAAGAGGGTCTCTTATTTGCAGGCCGCCCTCCTTGATTGGGCGCTTCACCAATTCCCAATTGACAAGATGGAATCGGTTACTGTTCCCCTTACCTCCGCTCCACAGAAAATTCCGGATAAGGCAAGAGATTTGGTCTACAATTTGCCTTGGAGCCAACAGCAGAGAAGCTTGAAAGGTGGGCAGCGCAGAAAGGACCGACCGGATGAGGCTGAGCTTTCCTCCAGAGGAGAGCCAGACTCCGCCCCATGCAGTTATCTTCTTGTTAAACTTGGAGATTACCTCCTCCCACAAATTGTTCCTGTTGGATCCCATCGTCAATGGAAGGCCCAGATATTTAATTTTATCCCATTCTGCATATCCTTTGAAGCCCAGTTCGCTAGCTATCCTGTCGATGGTTTGCTGATCGGAGTTCCAAGCATAGACTGCGCTCTTCCTTTCACTGATAAGGGCACCAATGGCATTGCAGAATTTTTGAAGGGTGGACTTGAAAGCTTTTGCCATTCTCAGGGAGGCGCCACCAAGCAAGAGAGCATCATCGGCAAAAAGCGCATGGTTCACTGAAGGTGTATCTTGCACGATTCTGATCCCAGGGATGGAACCACGTTGTTGCTCCTGAGATAGTTTTCTGCTTAATGTATCCGCCATCAGAATGTATAGAAAGGGGGATAAGGGGTAGCCTTGCCTCAGACCCCTGGTGGCAGAGAAGAATTCTGTTGGTTTCCCATTCACCAATGGTGCAATCCAGACATTGTCTATGCAGGCTTTGATGATATTTATAAAATCTTGGCAAAACCCGAAGGCTTCAAGGACCCTGAACAAAAAGGATCGGTTAACACGGTCAAAAGCATTACTCATGTCTAATTTAATTATCATACCTTGTTCTTTCCGCGCAAAGCTGGAGTGAAGAGCCTCTTGAATTTGGATGACATTGTCGAGGATTTGTCTGCCTTTCACAAATCCTCCTTGTGCTGGGGAGATGAGATTTTGAAGAAGTGGCTTGATCCTATTAGCCAGCAATTTGGTCACGATCTTGTATGATGAGTTGCACAGGGAGATCGGCCTATATCTGTCAAACGATCTTGGATTAGTTTCCTTGGGGATTAGAGCTAGAAATGTAGATTTTGTGCCTTCTCCCATTTTTGCCTTTTTCAAAACTCCTCTTATCATTCTGAAGAGGTCAAATTTGATGATTTCCCAACAGATCCTGTAAAAATGGATTGAGAACCCGTCAGGGCCTGGGGCTTTGTCAGGGTCCATCGACCAAACGATGTTGGTGATCTCTTCTTCCGTTACTGGACTCGTCAATGAGGCGTTGTCTTCCTCGCTAACTAGGCTGGGGATGACTGCAAGAAAATCTGTTTCGTCCTCCTCCTCACCATTTCTCTCTGCGCTGAGGAGGTTCTTAAAGTGGTTTGTCGCTGCCTCTCGAATTTGAGCGAAGCCTTTGAAAACCTGGCCGCTGGAGCTTGTTATTTCTGCTATGTGGTTGCGTGAGAGGCGGGCCCTGCATTGTTTATGAAAGTATGAGGTGTTTCTATCCCCGGATTTAAGCCACAAACTTCGGGACTTTAGTCGCCAGTACTCCTCTTCCTTCCTGAAGGAGCAGTACACATTCTTTTGAGCCGATTTTTCTTGGGCGAGCTCTGAGACCGAAGGATACGTGTCCTCCATTTCGAATTGAATTCCTTCCAGATGAGAGATCGCCTCCTTCCGCTGCCTGTTGGGGGATTGCATGGATTTCTTTACCCATGCTTTGAGAGTTGTTTTGACATTCTTCAATTTTTGTTCCCACACGAAGCTTGGGGAACCATTGACGTCCATTCTCCATGCTGCTTGAACTGTATCCATAAACCCGTCCTTGCCTGCCCAGAGAGGGCAGAAGCGGAATGGCAGGGGGCCTAAATCTTCTTCTTCCTTTAGGCAAAGGAGAATTGGTTTATGATCCGAAGTGAGTTTTGGAAGGATTTTTGAGAAAACAATTCTGTTGTCCATCATTAAAGAGCTGTTGATAAGGAACCTGTCCAGTCTGGCTGCTATATGATTATCTCCAGTTCTATTATTTGTCCAGGTGAATTTACCTTTGACTGGTTTGGGGTCCACCAAGTCCCAGCGCTGGATCAAACTGCCCACTGTTCTGCTGAAGGGGTCTTTGGACTGAATCCCTCCTTTCTTTTCTTTGAGATCTAAAATTATGTTCAGGTCCCGCCCTATAACCAGATTTGAAGGACTGATTTGCTCTAAAAACTCTGAAAGTGACCTCCAGCATTCTTTCTTCTCTTCATAATGAACTGGTACATATAAGTTAAACAGGGCGAGGGAAAGATTACTTACAGTGTGGCGCAGCTCTGTGAAGATCCAATGTTGAGTTGTTGAAAATCGTTCTAAGGAAAAGCTTTTTGTCCATAAAGTGCCTAGACCTCCAGCTGTTCCCCTTGCACTGACAGCCTTTCCTGAGTCAAATTTCCATTTGTTGATGCTGGTGTTTAGAAGGGCTTCCCCTTCTACTTTGGTCTCTTGGAGCATAAGGATTTCCGCGGTCTCTATCTTGAATAAGTCTTTGATTGCTTCTGCCTTATTGGGATTACCCAGACCCCTACAGTTCCAAGAGATCATCTGCATCATTTACCACTTGAAGGGGTAGGCCCTCCTCCTTTGGAGGTCCTTGGCCTAACAGTTCTCCCTAGGGTCATTTCGATTGTTGCTTGGCTGCCAAGAGTTTTTTGTTTTTCTGACTCCTCTTCTCTGGTTTCTTTGTTTGTTCTTCGTCCGGCCCTTTTTGTTGCCTTTTCATGAGATTCATCATCTGATGACCCAATATTATCTATTGGGTTTTTCTTTTTTTTTATTATCTCTGCGTATGATGGAGAAGATATTTTGCTTGTGTAGGTGCTTTGAGTATTGCCTGGATCTAGGGCTTCCATAGTAGCAGGCTGTAATGGTTCTTCTTCCTCTGCTTCCGGGGGATCCGGGGGAGGCGCGAGGGTTTCAAAGGGGTTTTTATCTCCCTCATTGGCCTTTGGTTCGCTGCTTCCGGCGTTATGGTTACTTGTGCTTCCGTTATCTACTTTGCTCTCTGACCCTTTAGCCTTGCTTTTGTTACTCTGCCTGTTTGCTGATGTCTTCTTTGCCTGTTTCCATTGGTCTTCTTTTTCCTTTTCTGTTGTCTCCTCACTTCTTTTTTTGCAATATCTAGCAAAATGCCCATACTCATGGCAAAAACGGCATTTAAAGGGCAACTGTTCATAATCTAGCTCTTGAATATGAGACCAGTTTGCCACCGTTAGCTGGATCGCTTCAGGTAGTCCAATTTCCAAGTCGACCTCCACACAGATCCGGGCGCAGGAATACTGATCCTTCCTTGGGGCTTGGTCGATATATTTTCCCAGAGCGTTTCCAATTGATTGTAAGGAGCCTTGGTTCCAGCAATGCAAGGGAAGATGCAGAAGGCGCACCCAGACCGGAACCGCCTTAGGCACATCTTGCGCTGGATCGAAATCAGTTGACCATTTGTTCAGGTAAAGTCCTTGAGGCCCCATGAAGTATGGCCCGTTTCTGAAGATCAGGCCTCTGTCTTCTGGTTTGTCGAACAAAAAAACGAAGAACCCTTTGCCCACAAAATAAATCTTGATTCCTTCGCTGACCAGAGGAAGCCAGTTCCTTTTGACCCATTCTTCGACAGCTCTCGGGGACGGCCACAGCCCGGTGAACTGACCGATCAAACCATTCTTAGCGAGATTCAAAGCTGATCTGCATATTTCTTCTTCCGGGAGAGCGACCTTGGGGATACTGTCCAGTTTCTTCACGAATTTCTGCTGCGGGCCAGAAGCCGGACGCTTGCCAGAGGCTGAAACCAGGGCCTTGAAGGCCGCGACTTCCGGGGGAAGGAGAGGAGGGGCCTCAGGGCCACCTCCAGACGCCATGAGGGAGGCAGAGAGTCACAGGCAGGGCTGCGAGCGCAGAGAGGGCTAGGGCTGCGAGCGCAGAGCGCAGAGCGGGCTAGGGCTGCGAGCGCAGAAAAAATAAAGAAAGTGGAAAAGGGTTATTTATAACAAATTTTAATTATATTAAAAATATCAAATTACTTTAATAAATAATTGTATGATAATAATTTCAAGTATAAATTAATTAGTTAATTTATTTATTATAATTTAAATCTAAAAAAAAATTAGAATTGTTATTTTTTAATTATTTTGTTATATTAATAATCATATATTACTGTATTTTCAAAGAATCGATTTCTTTACTAAAGTAACATAATTTTCCCTTTTATTTAGTTTTTAATGTTTACCATAATTCATGATATTTATAATTAAATTTCACACACACACACACACACACACACACACACACACATATATATATAAGAAAAAACTAAAGTTTTGTATTAATAATGATTGGATTTTGGGACATAAGCCTTATAAAGGCTGATTGCATTTGGGGGTAGAAGCCTTATAAAGGGTGACTACATTTTGCTCATTGATATTTTACGCTGACCGACCATTCAAAAAAACATCAAATTGTTGTCATTCTTACATATTATGAAGTCATTACAACTATACATATAGTAAAAGGTCCTAAGGATGAAACAAAACTTGCATGATAACATGAAGATAATGATATATGTGACGACCAAAAGAAGACCTCTAAGATATCCATCAACGACTGCATCCATTTGTAGGGTAGTCTTCTCCATGTGGACATCATGGCTTCTTCATAGGAGTTGTCCCAGAGCCAATATCATTCAAGCCGAATTGAGAATTACTAGAAGTAATATTTTCTAATGTAGTAACCCGAGCATAAAGAGCCATATTATTTTCCATGTCATTGAGATGGTGAAGGAGTTTCACTTGCATTAGCGTCTGAAACAACTAGTGTATCTTGTCGTCCATATTATTGTGCCTCTGTTAGGCATCTAGAAAGGCTTTTATAGCATCTAAAATACGATCCACGACGTTTCTCTTAGAGCCATAGTCTGTAGTATTAGGGTGAGCTCACCACCCTTGTTACAATCTCCGGGCATGAATATAAATTCACATCTATCTACAAATCCCTAGAATACTATTAAATAGAACTCGTCATTGAGCTACAATCCCAATTGTTACATATAATCCATCACAGAGGCAAAATCTTTAGAAGCGTGGGAAGGGAGAATCACTATTAACTTCAATTCATTGCATAAGGAATGTTTTAGTGTGTTCAAATAAAGACCCACCCACACTAGTCGATGGTTGGATGTGATCCAGGTGGATATTGGTGGCCACCCCCTATTCCACTTGGGTCCCCAACACCATTTATTTTCATTTTCCTTAATTCTAGCACAACTTTCTATTTTTGGCATTTTTTGGGGTCCTAAACTTTCAAAGTTGTTTTGAGGCCCTAAACAATTTTTTTTTGAAAATTGCACTAATCCTAGAGTCCATGGGGTAGGGGTTTTCTTGGAAAATTTGTTGCTCTTGGATAAATATTTCTAATGAGTTATCATGTGCACCAAACAAAGATCATATGCCCAATTTACGACCCCGGGAAGTTGGCATTCCAACTAATCCTAACAAGGCCCACAAACTTTTGGGGCCTCATCTCCTACAATTAGTTTTTTAGATGTGGCCCACAAAATTTTGGCGCCTCATCTCCTACAGTTAGTTTTTTGGATGTTTAGGTTTTCCATTGTTTTTCAATAATAAAAAGACCTCAAAGCCTCATTGTGACACAGTTCAGAAGGCATGTAGTCGTCACATCTCTTCTCAAATATAAGCTACCATCTCCCGAGCCAGTTTGTTTCCACTCTGCATGTAAATAGTTTTCAGTATTTGTTATTACTTAATTGAAGTTCAATTTTTTTTGTAGCTCTATGTTTCTTTTAAAATCTATATTTCATTTCATTCTTAAAAAAAATTGGATTAGTGGTATCAAAGCGGTCTGTTCTTTCTTTGTTTTTCTGTGCATGTCCCCTACGAGGTCGGGGTATAAGGAGTTAGGAATTGAACTGGTTGAACCCTTGCAAGACCGACCTCGCCGACCCCGATAACCTCCCTTAATGAAATAAAAGAAATATGAGGGAGCAGGAGATCATTTCAAAATGTTGCTCGAAGAGGCCCTCGAGTGATAAAGAAATGAGATAATGGATAACTTTTCCTAGATCCTTTGGCGGGTATCTGTGGGCGAAGCATCTTCATCCAACAACCACTTCTGATGCGCTGCCCCCTTTAAGGTACAAGTTAAATTCGACATTCATATATTAAAGGTTGGATAGACACAAATGTCGTAGATAGATGGTTAAATCTGTTGGAAGGATATTTTTCGGTCTATAATTTTTCCAATAGGGAAAATATTACTTTTTCACTACTCAAAGCTGCTCCCCATGTCAAGGACTGGTGGAAAACCTACTGTGAGCAGAGGGACAAGAAGGAACCTTCACTATTTTTAGTTGCACCCACTTGGAATTTTGTCTAAGATGTTGTCAAGGAACAATATTACCCTCTCGATCTATGAAGATAAGTACATAAAATGGACCACACTATGACAAGAAAGGGATCAAGATGTGTTGGAGTCCATAATTTTTTTCATATGCTTCAAACAAAGTTGGGTATAAATGATTTTGAGTGGAATCTAGTATTCAAGTACCACAACTGTTTGCACAAATACATCTAGGAAAAGATGGAGTTCCTGGACATTTCCTCGTTTGGCGTCGCATATCGATATGTTGTCAAGATAAAGAAGAAATTTAAATAAAAGAAGCGAGACTTTGGATTTGAGAATTTGAAGTAGGGAAAAGGTAGCTCCAAACCATAGAAAAAAGAACAAAGCTAGGAGGTTGACCCAAGACAACTCACTAAAGCCACAAACAAAGAATGAAAACACAAAGATGAAGGACACATGAAAATGGTGTGAGTTCCACAAGAGCTCCACTCACAACACAAATGAGTGTCACGACAAGCAGTCACTGGTGGATGAATTGAAAGCTAGTTAGATGCATATTCTGAATCTAAGTCTGAACTTGACAAGTGGAATGACAAGGAGAAGCATATTATCGATGCAGATCCCAACGCCACCATTGCCATCACCAAGGTCCAAAAGATTGAGCTCGAAGATCCAGAGGAGGGGGAGCATCTCTTTTACTCACAAATGTAGGTGAAGGGTTCTTCACCGCAATTCACTGTCGATAGTGGGAGCCAAAATAACATCATATTAGTTGATGTCATGAAGTAGTTGGGCCTACCGAGGACACCACACCCATAGTCGTACACCAATGAATGGCTCCACCAAGTGAGAGATCTCCGCGTCAACCAACAATATCGTCTTCCCTACAACATAAAGCCTTTCATGGATGAGGTATTGTGTGATGTTTCTCCCATTGAATCTTATGATGTATTATCAGGCCAACCATACTTGTGGAAGCATCATGCTGTGTATGAGTCTAGGCCTCGCATTATTATTATTACTTTGGGCAGTAAGTTATACAGGATACCAAAGGTAGTTTCACCTACTTCCATTTCTTTGATCTTTGTGAAACAATGCAGATCTCCTAAATTGCAAAATGTTTTCTTTCTGATTCACTTCAAAGTAAGGGGAAGATCATGGACACGTACATGGCCCCCAGGAAGGGTTCCTCCATGTAGCAGAAGTAGGTAGATAAGGTCATGGCAGAATACAGAGACATCTTATCCTCACCCACGGGGGTACCTTTTCATTGTTAAGTCAAGCGATTAATTGATCTAACTCTCAAGAACCTCTACCCAATGGGCCGATATACCACTACTCCCTTTTGGAAAATAAGGAAATCAAGTAGTAGATCCAAGAGTTGCTACAAAAAGGGAACATCCGACCAAGTTCCTCACCTTTTGGGAGCCCAATTGTACTCATACAGAAGAAGGATGGGACCTGGAGACTCTACATTGATTATCAAACACTAAACAAAATCACTATTTGTAATAGGTATCCAATCCCACAGATTGATGACCTTCTTTACTAGCTCAAGGGGGCCAAGTACTTCAACAAGATTGATCTAAAGTCCGGCTTTCACCAGGTTCCAATAGAACCCACAAATGTATGGAAGGATGGCTTCAAATCCAAGGAGGGCCTCTTTGAGTGATTGGTCATGCCTTTAGGGTTGACAAATGACCCTACAACTTTAATGAGGCTGATGGATGACATCTTACGACCCTTCACCAACTCGTTTGTGGTTGTATATTTGGACAACATCCTCATCTTCAACAAGAGTTGGGAAGAAAATTTGCAACATATTTGGCAGGTCCTTCAAACCCTGCAACATCACAGACTATGTGCCAGCTTGGAGAAATGCACCTTTGGCATGAACTAGGTCCAATATTTGGGTTACATCATTGATGAGCAAGGCATGCATGTGGATTAAGATAAGATCCAAGTCATTCCATATTGGTTAGCCCCGACCACTCTAATAGAGCTTCACATTCATTTGGGCATTTCCAATTTCTATCGAAGGTTCGTGTTGGGGTTTTCTCATATCACTTGGCCTTTGAGTCATGTTACCAAGGGCAGAGTGAAAATAAATTTTTTCTGGTCAGTCCCAATAGAAGGCGTTCATTGTGTTGAAGCAACACCTTTTCTCCGCACCAATGCTCACATTTCCAGACCTGCAACAACCATTTGAAATTGAGACAGATGCCTCCGATTATTGTATTGTTGCATTTCTCACCCAACAAGGGCATCCTGTGGCGTACCACAGTGAGACACTCTTTGATACAATTCAAAAATACCCCACTTACAATAAAGAGATGTATTCCATCATCTAGGTTTTCCGATAATGGAAACATTACATTTTGGGGAAGGAGACGATCATCCACACATATCACCGAACTCTTTAGTTTATATAGACACAAGGAAAGTTTCAGAACAACCACCATAAAAAATGGTCTACATATCTACAATAGTTTCATCTGAATATTAAGTACAAGAAGGGAAATGCTAATAATGTTGCAGATTGTCTTAATTGACCACTGCTTGTGTTGCTGACCACTATTCTCGACTCTTCCGGGCACAATACTTCTGGATGGCTGCAAATTTACAAAAATGATCCATAATTTTCCACCACATACCAGATGCTGATGGATGGCAAGAAAGTTCCAGACTTCCACCTCTAGGATGCACTGTTATGCCACCTGGTACACCTTTGTGTTCCTTGAAGCGATCATGCCAAGATGATTTGGGAGGTGCACTATAGTCGTGTCGCATGACACTTTGGTGTAGAGAAGACAATGGCAATATTGCAGAAGTATTTTTATTGGCCAAATATCCGACATGATATTGGAAAATATATCAGACCTTGTACTGCCTATGTCATTGCCAAGCCAACCATTAACACTACAACAAATCCTGTGATTAGCATCCTTTTTTACTTCCTTTTTTGCATCTAGAGCCCATTTTTGGTGCTATTTGCATCCATTTATCAAATATGGTGCAAAACTTGACACAAAATTTGCATCGAGTTTTGCACCACGTCTTACACCAAGTTTAGCACCAGGTATTGCAATAGGTTTTGCACCACATTTTGCACCAAATTTTATGCCAAGTTTTGTGTCATTCTTTGCACCAAGTTTTGTTCCAGGTTTTGCATCAAGTTTGGCACCTAATTTTGTTTAACATACTTTTGCATCCTCATTTGCATCCACTTTTTGCACCTACACTTGCATCAACTTTTGCATCGACTTTTACATCCTTTTTTGCATCATTTTTTAAATCATTTTTTGCATCCATTTTTTCATCCATTTGTGCATCCCTTTTGTGCCAAGTTTTACATCAAGTTTTGTGTCTAGTTTTGCATATAATTTTGCATCTACTTTTGTTGCATCCACTTTTCCATCTTGTTTGGCATCCATATTTACATCCTCTTTTGCATCTATTATTGTGCCCACTATTGCATCTAATATTTTTGTGCCAAAATTGGCGCCTAGTTTGGCACCTCCTTTTGCACCCACTTTTGATTATAATTTTGCATCCACGTTTGCATCCTCATTTGCGTCTAGGTTTTCATCAACTACTACATCTATTTTTGCATCCCATTTTGTATCCACTTTTGGATCAGGATTTGCATCGGGTTTTGTGTCTTGTTTTGCATCTACTTTTGCATCGACTTCTATTGCATCCACTTTTGCATACAATTTTGCATCCATTGTTGCACCCATTTTAAAGTTCACTTTTTGCATCCCTTTTTACATCTTCATTTGCATCATACTTTGATTCATTTTTTGCATCTATCATTACATCCGCTTTTACATCCACTTTTGTTATGCCACAATTTGCACCATGTTTTGCACTCACTGTTGTATCCACATTTGCTTCCAATTTGGCATCCATGTTCACATCCTCTTTTGCATCAAATATTGCATCTTTTTTTGCATCCACTTTTGTGTCAGGTTTATGCATTGGGTTTTGCATCTCGTTTTGTATCTACTTTTGCATCTACTTCCATTGTATCCATTTTTTGCATCCAATTTTGTTTTGCCTGTTGCATCAATATTTGCTTCCATTTTTGCTTCTTATTTTGCATTTTTTTTGTCTGTTGTTACATCCAATTTTGTTACGCCATATCTTGCGCCTACCATTGCAAACCACATTTGCTTCCACGTTGGCATCCACATTTGCATCCGCTTTTGTGTTCAAGTTTGCATCGGATATTGTGTATGTTTTTGCATCCCCTATTACATCCACTTTTGTTTCATCCATTTTTGCATCTACTTTTGTGTCTGTTGTTGCACCCATGTTTGTGTCCATGTTTGCATCCCTTTTTTCATCTTATTTTGTACCCATGTTTGTCTCTTTTTTGCATCTAAGTTTGTGTCCTTTTCTGCGTCCGTTGTTGCATCCACATTTGTTTCACCACAATTTGTGCCAAGTTTTACGCCTACCGTTGGACCCATGTTTGCTTCCACTTTTGCCTTCATGTTTGCATCCAAGTTTGCATTGACAACTGCATCTGCTTTTGCATCCACTTTTGTGTCAAGTTTTTCATGTTGTTGTGCATCTACTTATGTTGTATCCACTTTTCATCCAATTTTACTTCTATTGTTGCCCCCATTTCTATGTTCGCTTTTGCATCCCTTTTCCAACACTCATCATATTTTCTACATTGAAGATATTCCTTATGGCATTGACAATTATGAACAATTGATGACAATGTCAATAATCTTGACAATGATGAAAATGAAGATGATGGCAATGACATGAATTATGATTATGATGATAAAGATGATAGTGGTTACAATGTCAATGATGATGATGGCAATGATTATGATGATGACAATGCTAATGACCTTGGCGAATCTTCCCAATTTTAGATGTTGCCATTGTCATAATCATAAGCATTATCTTTGGTGTCATCATCCTTGTCATCATCATCATCATTATCATCATTTTCATCTAGGTCATCAT
>APFE031022776.1:0-14761 GCA_000404065.3 Pinus taeda | reverse complement strand
TATCATCATGGGAATGTCCATGGAATCGCATTCCATCATGCAAAATTTCTGAAGAATCTCAACAAATATTTCACCAAGCTTTTACCATACTTCTAATCCTAGGTATTAATGCTTTAGACCCAGATCATTCATTTCAAATTAAAAAATAATATTCCTCTTAAAATAGACAACAAAATCTTGTCCTAGTAAAAAATAGATCATCAACATAGAATATAAAAATCACAAGCTCATCTTGAACAACTTTGTAGTACGTACTTGGATCAACATTTCTCTTCAAGACTTCTAGCCCAAGGTACCTTAAAATAGGAGAAAATTTCTCTTCATAATATTCTTCCTCTTACTAAGGTAATCCTTTTAATTAACTTTTAGCCATCTTCATCTTTCGGCATAGATCAAGGCATACTTTAATATTGTCAATCTATTTGCTCCCTCTGAGTTCAGAATTCATCTAATACAATACATCTCAACATAAGTCTTCTTGTCACAAGATTTGCTTTGTTCTTCCATCTTTTCATCTACTGTCATAGGTTGGACAACCTTTATTATGTACCTGTAATCCTCACTACGAGGCCATGTAACAACAAATACAACCAAACAAGATATGTAAAGACAAGAGACTAATATTTAAAAAAAATAACAATAATAGCAATAATCAAGAAAAAGTGATATCATATACTTATCTTTTGAGATCATGTCAAATCCCTCTTGAGCTTAGCTTTTCAAATCAATATTGTCCATATCAAGATATCATTCCTTCCTTGTAGGAGATAGGGCTTCTTCTTGATGCTTGCTAGGGCTTTCAGATATTTGATTTTTAGTTTCATATTCAAATGTCCACACCTTACAATCGTCATGTGTTTTACTCTTATTATGGAACTCATCACTAGTTAATCCATTGATTATCCTTATTCCAAGTAACTCTGCTTACTCGTACTAGCAACAAAAACTAGATCTTCATTTCAATGTGCAAGGAATGAATCCTGGTACCCATACCATCAGAAAATGCATGGTCTTCCATAGTAGCACATATTACAATGATTTTCCAAGAACAAGTTCATCCAATATCTTTACTATCATATCAGATCTACGAGTGATGTTAATATTGGAGAGGGAATTAGCATATTTTCTACTGTAATAAATATTCCTTCATAAAAAAAGTGTTATTATTGTGATTTTCTTCATTCAAAACTAATCATCCATAAAAAATATATATCAATCTTCGAATATACTATGAGAAATCAAATTGTTTGTTATTTCTTCTTGTTACATCAAGGCAACTTTTAAATAATATTTCCTTGAAGACGATGCATCAATAATGAAGAGACTTCATCAAGTTCTGAACTTGAGCCTTCAATCTTGAGTGGAAAAATGTGATTGTTAGTGGTTTGTAGCTTCAACATTTAGACTTAGTACCTTCAACACTTTATACATAGGCTTATTGAAATCATCTTAAGTCATACTTGAATTCATCATTACAACTTTCCTTTATATAATGCATATAATTTTGGGAGGTAGGACATAGATATAGTCTTTCGGTTGAGGCATATGAGTAAAATATTATGACACAAGACTCTAAACCCATACTTCATCCTTTCTGACAGAGATCCTTCTAATGATGATAAGGGATCAAATACTCCAAACCAGAGTTATACACATCTCACAACCAAAGAGTTAAAGGAGGCATCAAAAATTCAGATTAGTTCTTAGATGTCGATCATTGTAGAGTTGTCCTTTTATTTTTGTCATATCAAGGTGACTTTTGTGTCACATATTAACAATATTTCCTTGAGAGTTATAAATCAATAATTTATAAGGATGAGGGGACTTCATCATACTTGATATTAAATATTGATGAGTCTTGCAAACTTCAAGATAAAGAGATCCATTCCTTCCTATATTTGATCTTGACAAACCTCATTTTATTTTTCTTTTATAAAGATGACAACACATACCTCATTTTCAAATATCAAACTTTGTCACACTTCTTCTCAAGCTTTGTCATTAGGGAAATATTTTTTCTTAAGTACAATGACTTCCATAACACACAAAAAAATGACTTTTCTTGGCTTAAAAATTTAATATTTCTCCCTCTCAATGTTCTTTCTTTGGCAAAGATATGCTCAACCTTCAAAGATTCATGTTTGAGGTCTATTAGTTCTTCAAACAAATCTCTTGGTCTTGAAAGAGAGTTAAATATTCAATTGCAATTCAACTTTGGATCTACAATATGATTAATATCTTTATAATATTCCACTGGTCTGTGTAGATAGAAATGCGAACCAAAACACAACTCGCAGCTCATCATTCATCTCAAAATTTCAAATTATTTTCTCTATTTTAATGTAGGGACAAAGGTGTAGCTTTATCCTTAATGTTCCTCTACCTTCTTGAAATATGTTCTTGCAATGCTAATAGTCTTTGGAAATTTCTTGAAAAGCACCTTCGCTGAGATTCTTTGATCCTTGTATCTTTCATCTAAGTTCTAAATGAAATATTTTCTTAGACTCAAAGAAGGAATGTTCTTGACCTGTCTAGATATGATATCAAGTAATATGCTTGATTCCTGAATTGATTCAAACTTTTCCTTGTCATATATTCCATATTTGATAGTTCATACTTAAGATCTTGTTTTCTTTTCAAGTCAATTTTCAGAACGAAACTCAAAAAGTTATGAAAATGATAAGAGTTCAATAGGATACAAGAATGGTATTCATCACGATAGATCTTCAAACTTAGATTTGTCCTTCACAAGCCCATTCACATTTTTGGAAGCAATATGTACCGTCTTGAAATTTCTCAGTTTGAGATAGATTTTGTGGCCTTTCGGCCTCCTCAAACCTTCTGATATTTTTGGCCTACTGAGGCTCCTTTGATCATTTTCTTGAGGCTATTTTTCTCTTCTTCAAGGACATCTGGGCATCTTTCACAAGGGTAACAACCCTAGTAAAAAATCCAAGTAATAAAGGTTAATAAAGGAAAAATAATAACCACGGTCACGAGACACGTATTCCAAGCTGAATGTTGGGCAAAAAATCCTAGTGTGGGTGTTCATTTGGTTTATTATGGCTATGGAAATTGGAAAAGGCGATGGCAAAGACTTTGGAAAGGCAAAGTGGCATTTATTTATGAAAATAATGGTAAATATGGAGGAAAAGGAAGGTGGAAAGGTCATAGTTCCTGTGAGGATGAAATGAAGAAAAATAGAGGCCCATTGATGAAAAAGCTTATGGATCATGTTGAACAGTGTTTTTTGTCAGTTTGGAGCTTCATTCTATTCCCTTCTTTTTCTACTCTTGGATACTTAGAGTTTTCTTTGTATCTCTTGAGGATGTGGCATAATTATTTAGAGTAAGAAGGTCAAGAGCAAGAAATGTAAAGAAATTGATGAGCAGCTACAGTGGTTTTCTTGCAGGTACCGGGTTGATGTATGATTTTCTATAGTATTTGGCATGCATGTATTGGATGTTTTTTGGTATGATTTTTTTCATTGGATGGGATAAGTTGGATGATGTAGTTTTTCCTAGCCTCCATTTCTTGGATACCATGTTCGTGGTATTTTTCCTTTTTTTTTTTTTTTTTTTTTTTTTTTTTTTTTTTTTTTTTTTTTTTTTTTTTTTTCTGGTTGGTTCTCATGTTCCTTTGGCTATGGGTTGAGTTATTAGTTCCTGGAGCCTTGGTTGGACAAACGCTCCGGAGCCTTGTAAAAACTTGGGTTGATTTATCAGTCCTGGAGACTTGGTTGGAAAAATGCTCTAGAGCTCTTGGTTGGTTGAGTTACTAGTCCTAGAGCCTTGGTTGGACAAACTTTATGGAGTCCAATGATAGTTGTGGTTTGTGTTACTAGTCTAGGAGCCTTGACTGGAAAAAACACTTTGGAGCCCTCAAAAACATGGGTAGAGACCAATATGGTGATGGTTAGTGATGTCTAACCATGAGGTGGAATCACTGGTTGAGGATTGAGGTGGTTTGGCCTCTGGAAGCCCTAGCTTGGTTTTAGTGGATTTTTTTATGAGATCCCACATTCATGCTTGGAATATGACACGAGGGTGATTGGTTGAAGAGAGATTTGGTATGGTTGGGTGGAACGTGGAAGTCTCAAACTTGGTTGGACTTTGCATTCATTATTAAGAGGTTGTTATACCCCGTATTTGATGGGTAAATATACTTGTTTATATGTGATTTATATGGCTGTTATATCCTTGATATTTATGTTGATTATATGTTGGTTATGAGTGAGTTTTATGACACTGATAATGTATGGATCTCATCATGTTTTGGTTAATCACTGAATTTACAATGAATATATGGCTTAGTAGATGGTAATGCAGTTATTGCGATGAGGCATCAATGTTTCTTAGTGATTCTCAGATAAGTATGAGACCCCTATGCTCAAGTATGTTGTTTAAACCTGTAGAATGCATATTTGTGACATGTTTGATGAAATTTCTGTGATGGTTAGTAAGGGTCCAGTCAAGTACTTGTTCAGTATTTGCATATGTATCATTGTTTCGATGTTATTTTTCATTTCTAGAAGTTTCATGGGGTTCTTAGCAGTGGCCTGAGTCCTGACCCTGAAAAAGTGGCACAAAATCCAAAGTCGCTGACACAGATTTTACTGGAAAATTTCCCAATCACATGCATGCCTTGTTGTGGGAGCAATTGGAGGGTCCCAGTCACATTCACACCCATGTCAAAGGAGCTACTAAGGCTTTAATGTATCAAAATGTCAGTTTGTCTCCAGGGCTAGTCACCTAGATGGGATGGATGGCTCTTGGGGGTTCTGTTGTAGGTGTAAAAGGCCAGGTTTTCTGTGTTTCATTGGTTCCACTTCCTTAATTGATATATAGGGAGTTGAATCATATCCTAGTAACCCTTCATCACATGTTTACCTTGGTTGGCTGGTTACTTAGGTAGATGTGGGAGGAGGGTGTTACAAAGTGGTATCAAAGCCAGGTTTTGTTCTCCTTGGGTGATGTTTGGTTTCAGTTTGCATGGAGGAATGTGTTGTCCTATGTACCTGTCGGTTGCATATAGGTCCTTATGCTAGTGGTCTATGTGCTTGTTGTGTATGCATTGCGTGGGTCATGATTGCAGTGGTGTTGACATATGAAAGTTGATGGTGTCGTTGATGAATGTATTTGTTGTCAATGTATGTCGGTCACACATTGGTTATGTGTGTCACTGTTCATATGTTGTTATGCATACATTGGTTGGATGATGGTCGAAGTCATGATATGTGGTCATCATAGTCATGCATTGATAACTTGATACTGGCTCAAAAGATGCTTATATGTTGATATAATTAAGTTTGTATATATGTATTGTGCTAATCTGGTTGATCTTGCAAACGAGACATCCTCTTTGAACTATACTAAGGTACGTTGGTTTGTTTATGATTTGGTTTAGCCGACATAATGTACCTTGCATGAAGAAGAGATCAAATTTGACTAGATGGTAGGCTACATGGATTCTCCCTATGAGTCAGAAGAGCAACACGATGTTGGGCACTCTTTTGACTTAGAGGACACATTCAGGAGTTTGAAGGAAGAAATAAGGAGTTGCAAGGAAGATAATGATAGAATCATGCAAGCACAAGAGAAACAAGCAAAAGTCAATGTAGTCATTCTTTAGAGTCTGTCAGAATTGCAGAGGAAGGGACCACTTCGGATCAACTATGGACAGGAGGATAGGACTAATGGGGAATATGGTAGGAGATATCACAGTGGGCACTGGTCAGATAGAGATGAAACGATTAGGGATAGCAGGTTCTTGGATACACTAGATAGGAGAGGTGATGAACATAGGTACTATTCTAGTTCTGGTTTTGATAGGTATCATGGCCATCATCATTATCATCCTCGCAGGAGGAGTGATAGGGGATATTTTCCATATGAGTTCAAGAAAGAAAAGCCACCTACATTTGATTGGGAAATGAAGAAAACACAGGATGCAGAATCATGGTTACTTGGAATGAATAAGTTCTTTAGGATACATTATTACTCAAGGAACATGAAGGTCAAAATAGCCGCATTCAATCTTAAAGGTAAAGCAGATATCTGGTGGGAAGATGTAAAGAACATCAGATATATTTATGAGGAGGAGTTGGCTTGCAGTGAATTCGAGAGACTATTCAGGAAGAAGTACCTATTGGAAAGGTACTATGACGACAGTGCAAAGGAGTTTTATGAGCTAAATATGGTATCTATGGCTGATGAGGAGTACACTAGCAAATTTATGGTGTTGTTGAGGTATGTGCCTTACCTCAAGGAGGAGAAGGATAAGATTCATAGATTCATCAGTGGGTTAATGATAGCATTTAAGGATACGATTGAGTTTGATGAGCCCAGATCATTGGAGGAGTCCATCTGGAAGCTAAAGCATTCTTATGAGCAATCAAAGTGTAGATATGAGACTAAGCATGGCTAGAAAGGTAATAATAAGAATAAAGGGAAATGGGACAAGAATCGGGAAAGGCCTTAAGACACAAGTAACAAAGAGAATGCAATGCCACACAAGAAGTTCATTGCATATGACAAAGGACATGAATTTTGATCTGAGAAGAACAAGGGTGATGATAGGAAGCCCGTACAGTGTTGGAATTGTGAGATTTTCCACAACATCAGGGTGGTAGGCAGCATATTTACAATGCCAAGGAGGCACAGACGATTGTGGATGTTAGACAGAGTGTTCCTAGGATCTATGCAGTGTTGGATAACATGCGAGCAAATCACCAGACATCTATTATCAAGATGGATGGTAAGCTTTGTGATCAAGTTGTTTCTATTTTGATTGACCCTAGATCTCAATATAGTTGGTTTGTATAGTTGGCTACAGGTACTAAGAAGGGAGTTTGTCATTGGGTTAGAGCTTGTGCATTTGAATTGAATGGTATGCCTACATCAACACATTTGAATTTAATTCCATTGGGATCATATAGTATGATTTCGCGTATGGACTAGTTGTATCTTCATAGGACCAAGGTGGATTGTTATGAAAAATCCATTGAGTGTTTGGATGCTAATGGAGAACATAGAATATTGCAGGGTAAGAACAAAGCAACATCAATTAGGATGGTGACAACTATGCAGGAAAAGTGTAGTCCTAGAAAAGGGTGTGTGTTATTTGTAGTGCATATCTCTAGTGAAAAAGGTAAGTAAGTTAAGGATACAAATTTCTTGAGAAGGTATCCGGTTTTAAAACAGTTTCAGGATGTGTTTCCACCAGAGATTTTAGAATCACTGCCTCATAAGGAAGTAGAATTTTCTATTGAATTGGTACCAGGGGCAACACCAACATCAAAGACATCGTACAGGATGAGCACTCCAGAGTTGGTAAAGTTGAAGTTGCATTTGAAGGAAATGCTTGACAAGGGATATGTTAGGTCAAGTGTATCACCATGGGGCACACCAATATTTTTTGTGAAGAAGAAGGATGGTACTCTCAAGTTGTGCATTGATTATAGGTATTTGAACAAGGTGACCATTAAGAACATGTGTTCATTATCGAGGATTGATGATTTATTCAATCAGTTGAAGGAGTAACAGTGTTCTCAAAGATTGATATGAGAACAGGATATCATGAGGTATGCATTAAGAAATATGACATTCACAAGACAGATTTACCGACTAGGTACGAACATTATGAGTTTGTTGTAGTTCCTTTTGGCTTGACTAATGATGTAGCTAATTGTATGTGTTTGATGAATAGTGTGTTGTGTCCTTATCTAGACAAGTTTGTTATTGTATTCATTGATAATATATTGGCATATTCTAAAAATGAAGAAGAGAATGTCGAATACTTAGCAACAGTATTGAGATTACTAATAGAACATCAGTTGTATGCCAAGCTTAGCAAATGCAGTTTATTCAAACAGAGGTATATTAATTGGGACATATGGTTTCCAATGAAGGCATAATAGTAGATCTAGAGAATATAAGGGCTATCATGGAGTGGGAAGCTCCTAGGAATGTGGTTTAGGTAAGGCCTTTATGGGGTTAGAAAGTTATTATAGGAGGTTCTTCAGGAACTTCTCACACATTTAATATCCCATCACATCGTTGCAAAGGAAAGGTAAGAAGTTTGAATGGATAGAGGAATGTGCGGAAAGTTTTGAGCAGTTGAAACAACTATTGACACATGCTCTAGTGCTAAAGATTGCAGATCTGGATAGAGAATTTGTGGTATGCACATATGTTTGCAAAAAAGAAGACTTTGTAGAGTTCTTATGCAGGAGGTATAGGAAGTATTCTATGAATCATGGAAACTGAATAAGCATGAGCAGAATTATATGACACGTGATCTTGAGTTGGCAGCAATCATCCATGCATTGAATATCTGGAGGCATTATATTCTTGGTAGGATATTTGTACTGACGAGCGATCATAGTGGATTGAGGTATCTATTTGACCAACCAAATTTGAATTCCAGGCAAGCTAGATGGTTGTCCATGTTCAGTGAGTTTGACTTTGAGATCAGGTACATTAAAGGTAAAGAGAACAGGATTGTAGATGCTCTTAGTAGACGGATACATGTAAACCACATAACAACTATGAGTTCTTATGGGACAGATCTACATGATTGGATGTTACAGACAGGTCAGAAGGATAATAGGTACATGGATCTTAGGCACAAGTTACAACAGAGTATAGGTACATGTACAGGTACAAGTGCATAGGATGCAGACTATCAGCTCACAATAGATGGCTTGATCAAATTTAGGGATAGGATATATGTGTTAGATGACATAGAGATCAAGAAGATTATCTTGAGAGAGTTTCATGTGAAACTGTATTTGGGTCATCCAGGATATCAAAAGACATTGACAATAGTGAAGAAGTTCTACTACTAGCTGAACTTCAAGAAAGAAGTGGAAGAGTTTGTGGCAAGATTCTTGGATTGTCAACAGGTAAAGGTAGAGTGTAAGTATCTAGGTGGGTTACTATAACCGATCTCGACTTTGGAGTGGAAATGGGAGGTCATTTCCATGGAATTCATCACAGGTTTTCCAAGAACATATACACAACATGATTCCATCATGGTTGTGGTGGATAGGTTGACTAAGGTAGCACATTTCATTCCAGTGAAATATACTTATTTAGCTAGTGATGTAGCACAGGTTTTCATCATAAATGTAGTGAGGTTGCATGGTGTCTTGAAGAATAGAGTGTTAGACAATGATGCTAAGTTTAGTTCGAGGTTCTAGAAAGAGTTATTTACAGGTTTGGGTACATATTTGGCCTTCAGCACATCTAATCTTCCATATCCATATGGAGAGGGTCAACATGATATTGGAGGACATGTTGAGGATGTATGTGATGCATTAGCAACGAAAGTGGGAAGAGTATCTTCCACTGGTAGATTTTTCTTAGAACAATGGGTATTAGGAGTCACTGAGGATGAGTTTGTTTGATGTACTCTATGGTTGGAGTTGTAAACTCTTATTAGTTTGAGTGATCCAGTTAACAGAGTATTGATAGGACCGAATATGTTGGCAGAGATGGAACAAGAAATGTAGGTAATCAAGAAGAATATTAAGGCAACACAAGATAGAAAAAAGAGTTATGCAGATTAGAACAGGTTGTTTAAGGAGTTTTAGGTTGGGGAATAGATGTACTTGCACATCAAGGCTAGGAATATATCCTTGAGGATTGGATCATGTCCCAAGCTGGCACCTTAGTTTTATGGACCTTTCAGGATCCTTGAAAGGATTGGACCAGTGGCCTTTCGACTTGCACTACCTCTGACAATGAAATTCCATGATGTTTTCCATGTGTCATTGCTTAAGAAATATGTTAAAGATGTTGATCATATAATTGAATGGTATGTATTGCAGGTGGATCCAGAAGGAGAATTCCAACTAAAGCTTTAGTGAATTTTGTAGAGAAATATGCTCATGATCCGGAACCAAGCAATCAAGCAGGTTAAAGTGCAGTGGAAGCACTTTGGGCCTGATGAAGCTACATGGGAGATGGTAGATCAGATGTGGGTTATCTATCCTTCTCTATTCACTGATTAAGTGAATGTTTTGCTATATGTATTGGTGCGATGTTTTGGTTCATGTACATATGGATGTAAATACTGTCATGAGTTGTGTTATAAAGCTACAATAAGCGGTCTGGGTGTCGTGTCATTATGGTTGTCATGTTGGTTTGCTTCTCAGTAGGTTGATCATTGTAAATACTACAACAAGCTAAGTTATAAAGCTCCATGGGAAGTATGTTTTTATTTAAGCAGTCTTGTTGGTTGTAGGTGTCATTGAACACTGAGGACGGTGTTCCCCCAAGGGGGATGGTTCTATAATAGCCTTGGTAAAAAATCCATGTAATAAAATTTAATAAAGGAAAAATAATAACCACGGTCATGGGACACATTTTCCAAGATGAATGTTGGGAAAAACATCCTAATGTGGGTGTTCATTTGGTTTATTATGGTTGTGGAAATTGGCAAAGGTGATGGAAAAGGATTTGGAAAGGTAAAGTGGCATTTATTGGCATTCATTTACGAAAATAATGGAAAATATGAGATTAGGAAGGTGAAAGGTCACAAGTTGCATGTGAGGAGGAAAATGAAAGAAAATAATGGAAAATGAAGAAAATAGAGGCCTCATTGATAAAAAGGCTTCTGAGGATTAATTCATAGACTTTAATTCACTTTTGGAGCTCTCATTCTGTTCTCTCTCTCTCATCCTCTTGGATGCTTAGATTTATCTTGGAGGAGTGTGAAATACTTGGGATTTGGAGCAAGAAGGTGAAGGAAGAGTAGGAAAGTGCAAGAGGACATCGAGATCAACAACTGCAACATGTTTTTCTTGTAGGTACCGAGTTGTATGTACAATTTTGCTTATTAGTTTTAGCATGCATGGCATATGCATGTGGTTTGTCATTGGCATGTATGATTTCCTGGATTGACAATTGTTTTTCCTAGCCTTGCCATTTATTGGATAGCCATGGTGTCTTGGGAGTATTTCGCTTTTATTTTCTGGTTGGTTCTCATGTTTCTTTGGCTGTGGGTTGATTTATTAGTTCCTGGAGCCTTGGCTGGACAAACGCTCTGGAGCCTTGTAACAACTTGGGTTGAGTTATTAGTATTGGAGCCTTGGTTGGACAAACACTATGTAGCCCTTGGTGGGTTGAGTTACAAGTATTGGAGCCTTGGTTGAACAAACACTCTGGAGCTCGACATCAATTGTGGGTTGAGTAACTAGACCTAGAGCCTTGGTTGAAACAAACGCTCTTGACCCCTGAACAACTTGGGTAGAGACCAATCTGGTGATGGTAAGTGATGTCCGAACATGAGGTGGAATAACTGGTTGAGGGTTCAATTGGTTTGGCCTATGGAAGCCCTGGTTTGGTTTTGATGGATTTGTTCTCTGAGTTCCCACATTCATTCTTGGAATATGGCACGGGGGTGATTGGATGAAGAGAGATTTGGTTTAGTCAATCTATGGTTGGGTGGAACATGGAATTCCCAAACCTAGTTGGCCTTTGCATTCATTACTAAGAGGTCCTTCTACCTCATATTCTATGGGTAAATATATTTGTTTATATGTGATTTATATGGTTGTTATATCCTTGATATTTATGTTGATTATATGTTGGTTATGAGTGAGTTTTATGACAGTGATAATGTATGTCTCTCATCATGTTTTGGTTAATCATTCAATGTGCAATGAATATATGGCTTAGTAGATGGTAATGTAGTTATTGCGATAAGACATTAATGCTTCTTTGTGATTCTCAAATAAGTATGAGACCCCTATGCTCAGATATGTTGTTTAAAACTGTAGAATGAATATTTGTGACATGTCTGACGAAATGTTTGTCATGGCTAGTAGGAGTCCAGTTAAGTCCTTGTTCAAGTATTTGCATCCGTTTCATTATTTCAATGTTATTTTTCATTTGTAGAAGTTTCACGGTGTTCTGGGCAGTGCTTTGAGTCTTGGCCCTGAAAAAGTGGCACAAAATATGGAGTCACTAGCACAAAACTACCTGGAAAAGTCCCCAGTCACATGCATGCCTTGTTGTGGGAGTGAATGGAGGGTCCCAATCGCATGCATGGCCATGTTAAGGGAATGAATGAGGCTTTAATGCAGCAAAATGTCAGTTTGTCTCAGGGGCTAGTCACTTGGATGGGATGGATGGCTCATGGGGGTTCTATTTAAGGTGTAGAAGGCCAGGTTGTCTATGTTTTGTTTGTCCCACTTCTTTAACTAATACATAGGTATTTGAATCATATCATAGTAACTCTTCGTCACATGTTTACCCCGGTTGGCCAGTTACTTAGGTAGATGTGGGAGGAGAGTGTTACAATGGGCTTTGGCCTTTAAGCATCATTTAGGCTTGATCACAGAAGTAGGATTTCTCTCATATAACATATGGACACAGATCTTCTGGACTGAGATTATTGCAGCCTCCTTTTAGGTGAGTCTTGTAGCTCATATTAGAGCTTCTTGATCTTATAGCTTCAATACTTCTCTTCAAACATAGCTCTGAACCCATGTTGATTTTCTAGTATCCATAGTAGACTAGAACAATTTTCTATTTTTTAACTACTTCCAATGATACATTTTAACTTCTTATAGCATTCAAATCATCAAGTAGTTACACTTAGAAAATTTTAACCATTAAGCTCAGTAGAGTAGTAGAGATCACAATGAAACAATGAAATAAGAGACATCGATAATTACCCTAGGAAAACCCCACTCCAAGGGGAAAAACCCACCAATATTTCCTTATGAGAGAATGCCCAATTCAACCAATTTTTACATGAAAATATTCTCGTCAAAAAGGTCAACCATTGACCACATAAAATGTCAAGTCAAACAAAGTCAAGGTAGAGAGAAAATCAACAATTTGCTCACAGTTCATAGTCTGGTCAAAGGGTCAAATTTTGACTTATAATAGCTAGTCAAAGGGCTGGAATTCTATTTGGAAAACCATAGAACACATTTGATCAAACTACATGGTTTTACATATGGTCAACCCTTAGTCAATGCCCAAAAAATAGCGACATAACACATTCAATGCAAAGTCAAAGGTGGCGGGAATATTTAGTATCCACAATAGTCAAGGATTCAATAAGACAATAGTGAATAACATCCAGGTCAACATTGATCAATGAAAAACACAGAAAAATTAACTTGCTGGTAAATATGGTCTTATTCTTCTTTGCATGTGTGAGCAGATCTATTGTGTAACAAGACAAATTGATGGTTTGAAGTGATTCCCAAATGAGTGAGTCAAATTTCCAATTTATAGTAGGCCAAACAGGTGGGTTTTGATCTCAAGTCAAACCCCCTCAAGAGGTGGGTCCGACCTATCTATTTGAGGCTGACTTGGGCAACTAGAAACTAAGTTAATTCTCCTTGGATTTTGATGATGAAAAGACTGACCGTAACTAAAATTTTCCAACAACCAACTGGCTGTTGAGAACTGAATTCCAATCATCTTTGGCATCATAATGGCCCTCATTATAACCATAATAATAATAATCATCAGGCCTAAAGGAAAGTGTGTGTGTTGTGTCTAATATATATATATATATTATATATATATATATATATATCTATATCTACATATTATGTATGTATATATGTACCATTTATTTAATTTTAAACAATATTATACTACATTACATTAACAGTATGTAATATTATTATATATATATATATAATATATCATTATATTTATTATATTATATTTATACTTACATTATATATACACATATGATGTTTACGTGTATGTATGTATGTATATATGTATAATATATACAATAATAATAACATACATAATACATTATACATTATATGTTTATATGTATATATATATGTAATATATATTAATATATATATATATATATATATTAGTATAGATAATAAATACATATAATTATATATATATATATATAATATATATATATATTATATATATATCTACATATATATATGACGTATATATGTAATTAAACATAAATATACATAATAACATTACATGTATACATATATTATGTACTATATTCTTATCTTATATATTATGATATCTATAATATTATCTAATATATATATATATATATATATTTATAAATATATATATATATGATAAACTGATGCCTCCTGTCGTGTGAAACCTTGGAAGCCACATCGACCCTAAATGTCCAATTTCATGTAACACGCATCATACAACATTGTAGCCCCGTGTCATTATGGATTTGGCTCCCTAGTCAACCTATTTTATATTATTTTATTATAAAAGTATTTTTATCAATTACAATGTATTTATAATGCTGGCCCTTTAGCCACATAACCGAAACTAACAGATAAGCCTATGCATGGTAGCCCAAAAATATACAAAACATAAGTACATAGGCACACATCCCCACAAAAATGTCTCCAACTCACCAGCCTAATATTAGGGTACACATTTTTACATCATAAACTGGTTGGGGTACTACATTCCCCCCCACCCCTTATTTTATGCATTGTCCTTAAGGACGCATATATACATGTATATACTATACATCAGTAAAAAGGATGAGGGTATTTTTCCTTCATTACATCTTGTTGCTCTCAAGTGGCCTCATAAGGGTCTAGAAGTGTCCCTTGTACTGTACCTTGCCGATGGCTCAGTTCCATAGCACTTTGACCATCCTGTCCAAAACTATGTATAGGTTGTACTTGGAAATATCCCTCTAGTTCCACCTAGATCATATGCCAATCAATCACGTGATCAATAACACAAATATACTTTTTAATCTAATATACATG
>APFE031022758.1:0-17816 GCA_000404065.3 Pinus taeda | reverse complement strand
AATAATATTATATATTAAATTATTGATAATATTTTAAATTTAAAATAAAGCATTTACTAATAATGTAAGACACATGCAAAGGGTGTACATTGGGGAAGTACACCAAAGCTTCCTTTCATAATAAAGACAGTTGAGAATAAGAAATCCTTGATTTATTTCACTCAAATGTGTGTGGACCGTTCTCGACATTATCCAGAATCAAGCACAGGTATTATGTAATATTTCTTGAAGATTTTTCATGTAGGTGTTGGATTTTCTTCATGCAAAAGAAAGACCAGACGTTTGCTAAATTTTGTGAATTTAAAGCACTTGTCAAGAAAGATACTAGTAGGAAAGTTAAAGCTCTCAGAAGCGATAATAGTGGAGAATATGTATCGAATGAATTCAAGAAATTTTGTGCATCAAAAGACATTCGATAAGAGTTAATAGCACCTCATAACCCACAACAGAATGGGGTGGTTGGAAGGAAGAACAAAAGTATTGTGGGAGAAACACGAGAAATGTTACATGATTAGGGCCTACCATTGCACATGTGGGGTGAAGCATGCAACAAAACTATTTATTTTCAAAACAGAAGCCCTCATCAAATTCTAGGGATGAGTACACCAGAAGAAGATTTTTCAGGTAAGAAAATAGATGTGGCACACTTTAGGATCTTTGGTTCATAATTCTACTTTCATGTTACCAAGGATGCACAAAAAACGCTAGAGCCAACAATTGAGTTGGGAAAATTTATGGGGTACACTGATACACCTCACAACTATCGGGTGTACCTTACATCCAACAGGATGACATTGGTTCATAGAGAAGTTAATTTCAATGAAGAGAAGGCCATGAGATGTTCCCTTGAGAGGGATCTTCAATTACATGCAGATGAGGAGATTTTAGCTCCAAAGGAGGAACATCGGGATGATGTGGAGCAGCCACATGCAGAGGAGCAAAGATTGTAAGCACCCACTCATGCAAAGACTTACAAAGATGGAAGGAAGTGCACTAGAGAGGCTGAAAGAGGGATGCATGATGCTAGAGAGAATGTGGGAGCACCCACATCACAACACTGGTAGAGAAGGTCACTAAATTGGTACACTCGCTATATGGCTCTGATGAGCAAGAGTTTAGAGATTGAGCCATCCTCATTTGAGGAAGAAATGCAACAACCAGTACGGGTTGATGCCATGGTTGAGAAGTATGACTCCACTATCATAAACAATGTTTGGGAAGTGGTCCCAAGACCAACAGACAAGTCAGTGGTGAGTTCCAGATGGCTTTACAAGGTAAAACAAGCAACATATGGCAGTGTGGAGAAACACAAGGCCAGATTTGTGGCCAGAGTGTTCTCTCCAGTCGAGGGAATTGATTACAATGAAACCTTTTCTCCAGTGGCAAGGTACTCTTCAATCAGATATATTCTAGCATTTTCAACTCATATGGGATGGAAGATACATCATATGGATGTGAAGATAGAATTCCTCAATGGAATAATTGAGGAAGAGGTGTATATTGAGCAGCTAAAAGGATTTCAGACTTTCAACAGAGAGTCGCATGTGTGCAGACTCAAGCGAGTGTTGTATGGACTAAAACAATCACCCTGCACTTGGTACACTAGGATTGACAACTATTTCACTAGGTTGGGCTTCACCAAAATTGAAGCATATGCGAACCTTTACCATATTGTGGTTGAAGGTAAATTTTTTAGTATAGTATTATATGTCGATGATTTGATTCTAACAGGTGATGGGAAGCTGATAAAATCTTGCAAAGAGGATCTTGCAAGAGAATTCGAGATGAAGGACCTAGGGCTCATGCATCACTTTCTTGGTTTGGAAGTATGGCAAGGAGATGAGGAATTTTTTGTCTCTCAGGGCAAGTATGCCAATGAGATATTGAAGAAGTTCCACATGGAGAGAATCAAACCCATGGAGACTCCTCTAGAAGGTAATTGGAGGAAGGAGGATGCTACTTCAGGTGAAGTAGTGGAGGCTACTATTTATAGACAACTTGTGGGTTCACTTATGTATTTGGTGAACACACGACTAGACATGTGTTTTGCAGTTAACCATCTTATTCAAGTCATGGTTAAGCCAACCAAAATTTATTGGAAGGCAGCTAAACATGTGTTGAGATACCTCAAAGGCACCACTCAGTTTGGTCTTTGGTACTAATGGAGAAAGGGAGTGAAGCTTCAAGGCTTCACTGATGTAGATTGGGCAAGGAGTCCATTCGACAAGAAGAGCACATTAGGCGAATCTTCAGTATTGTGTCAACAATAGTTTCTTGGTACAACATCAACTGCACTCAGTTCAATGGAAGAAGAGTACATGGTTGCTAGTCCAGAAACTTGTGAGGCTATCTAGATGAGGAAGATCCTTGTTGGGTTATTTGGTTAGTAGATGGATCCTATAGTGATTTACTGTGACAATCAAAGTTGTATCAAACTCTCTGAGAATATAGTTTTTCGTGATTGGTCCAAGCATATCAACATCCAGTATCACCATCTATGAGATTGTATGCAAAGGAGAATCATATTGTTGGAGTACATTCCTACAAAGGAGAAGGATGCAAATATTTTGACAAAGGCATTGTTAAGATGAAAATTCGAGTTTCATAGAGGCAGGATCAAGGTAGCAGATAATCCCTTTCTTGTTGAGAGGGAGTGTTTAAAAATGCAACAAGAAAATCCTAATTTAATTTTGTCCTTGAATTAAATTAGGAATTAAATTGTAATTATAAGTATCATAGAAACTTGTAATAGTTAACTAAGTTAATTTGACTTAGTTGAATTAGTTAATTTGAGTTGGGAGTCTATCTAGAGTCATGTAGAGTGGTTCCTAAATTTTAGGGGCCTAGGTTGAGTTCTTTTGAGGTGTAATTATTTAATTCAGTTAAAATAGTTCCAATTAATGGAGGAATTATTGGGAGATCTAGTAGTGGGGTGTAACCTGTAGTAGTGGGGTGTAACCAACACTAATCAACCAATAAACTGAAGATTCACTCATAATTAACTCATGCATGTCAGATCAGAGAAAGACCTAGTTGAGATTGGAGTTCAAGGACAATGTACTATCAGTTGTATAATCATCCGAATTGTACAAGTAGTGCATGCAATCAGTGGAAGGCCTATGATTGATTGTGCAGTTGATGAGGAATTTCCCAATTAAATATGGGCTAATTCCATAGGAATTTGCGCAAGGAAATAGGAGCTTGGCAGGCAACATATTTGGCTAAGTATTGGCTGGAGCTTATTTGTGAAGTAGTGAGATAGATAGCGATTGTGCAGAGGCTCCTCGGGCTTGAGAAAAGTATTGTAATCTTCTCATATTTTCTAATTAATGCAATATACAAATAGCAGGGGTTTTTAGTTGTGGTGTTCCCTAGAAAATTATTGTGTTATGTGTGATTGAATTATTTCTCTTTTATGTTTCACGATTTCATCGATCGTTTATTGTTTTCGTTGATGAGTAGAGTAGATTCAAGTCAATAGTTTTAGCATATTACAATCTATAGTTTGAATCTACAAGGAATTTCTACAACCAAACCAGTAGCAAAAATACAATTCATTGGTTCAACTAGTTTGAAGAAAATTGTTTATCAGATGTTCATAAAAAGTGGAATTGTAATGATAACTAGTACCATTAGAGAATTTTTGAGGTAAAAAATGGGCCTAAAAAAATGTACAACCAAAATAAGCTTTATAATAACTAATATGATTCAAGATGATGATGTCAACCATGGGGGGTGATTCACCATTTTTGGAGTAAAAAAGTAAAAAGATTAAAAAATTAAAAAAAATGCTTTTTCAACTCATATTTCCAACTTATCTACCTACAATTTTATCAAATTTCGAGCGGGAGCACTAGTTGGATGCAAAATTTGATTCCTCATCCAAGGAGCACCCATGTTACATACTTTTGATGGACCCTGCTACACGAAAAATGAGAAAAACATGAAAAACATTATTGCAATCACGTTTTTCATGTATTTCCCATTTTTCATGTAGCAAGGTCCATCAAAAATATGCAACATGGGTACTCCTTGGATGAGGAACCAAATTATGCATCCAATAAGTGCTCTTGCTCAAAATTTGGGTAAAGTAGTTTTTTATTTTTTCCCTCTAAAATTTGATGATTTAATCTAATCTTATTTTATTATTTCCACTATTATTTTATAATATTCTTTAGGAGGCCCATTTTAGACCTCAAAATTTATCTAATGTAAGCTTATAAACAATTACATAACTATTATCTCTGTGATGAGGAAACAAAAAGATAATGAACCTATACTTGCTATAATTTGTTCTGAAGGGATGTTGACTAGGGCATTCGATGTTTGTCCTAGAGTGTGCTCATAATCCACAAACTCCAAGCCATGGGCCTGTTTGGATAAGGTTATGATATTGACATCCACCACTTTGATTTGGAGTTTTACTTCATCAAACTATGACTATATTTCCTGGTAGACCTCATTCCTCTCCATTAGCACCTTGCCTACCACCATCTTCATCTACTAGAATAAATATTCCATTGTCTTCGAATATTTGGTGTCCTTGGTTCTAGTGCTTCTCATGTTAGGTTTCCAATTCTTCATGTCGTCATCTATGTCTACATTGTGGATTAATATGCATTCTAGTCTTACTGCCTCCTCCCTTGTCTTAATTTCTCCTTGATAATTGGTAGAGTTTGCTCCAAATATATCTTTGCATACTCTTCTCCTCCTTGTCGAGTTTTGGTGTGAGTTGACCTTCCTTTCTATGTCCTTCCCCTTTAACCTTGCCTTCATTGGGGCACTATGACATTCTTTGAAATTGAAATATTTGGAGGAAAAAACCTTGAAATGGTAACTCGTAGAGAAACAAATTAAAAAATGATAACCCTCGTAGTGACGAACCTAGAGTTAACCAATATCGTTGGTAAGTCACTTACTAGCTTCTCAACCACTAAATAAAACAAAAGATGGCATGAAAGGTAGATACTTGTGGTATCCGAATCCCATTATATCGAAGACACCTTTGACCCTAGCATTAACAAAACAAACAACGACAAGCATGTTGATTGGAAATCAAGAATACTTTCATCAGGTTTTACCCTCCTGCTGGCTTTCGCTTGAGCTTTCACCCTAGCCGATGGCAACCATAAAAAACATAACCTCCTTATCTTCAACATCATTATAGAGCCAATTCCCCCCCATTAATCGTCACAAATGGAAATTATTTCTTCAAATTTACGCTATTTACCATAATAAACTACATGCATTGAAGTTGGTACAGATTGACCAACTCTTTCCTTGATTAGCGAGTTGATTGATAATCTTTGTAACATGGTAGGTTGATGTTGCTCCTTCTTTAGTTGCGTTCATGTCCCATCCAAGGGATCACTATTGTAAAAGTTAGCAACCAAACTAAATATGATTTATCATTAAAATGTAATACCTCTTATGTTTCTGTTTTTGTTGGTCAATTGATCTGAGTTCATTAGGCTCGACCTGTGGCTTGAGACACTGCGACACAGGGGCATCTAAGCTGCCAAAATCACTCAGGGATCGCATCCAACGTGGGACACACCAACCCTTGACTATATTTTTTCCCACGAAATTTCGAACCAATAACACTCACATCACAAAGTGACTTAACAATACACCCATCATCATCTATTCTATGCCCCATAAACATAATACCTCTTATTTAAATATAATCCCTAAAAAAAATTATTATCTTCTAATTATTTAGTAAAAAAATCATTTTCCTAAAAAATTTAAATTTTTATTCTATTAAAATAATTTATTTAATATAACTATATATTTTAAGATCATAATCTTTTGAAAAATATAATTTAAAATCCCAAATAAATAAACCATTCGATAAACAACTTTCATTGAACAACAAAAATCCATGAATGTATATCATGAACTTTTTATACCTACTACTATCATTATTTATTTATAATGATTCTATTTTTTTAATGCTTTTGTTAATACAGTAGTGGAAAGATGTTCTCGAGATTTGCTTATTTCATATTTCTATATTTTATTTTATTATTTTTTATTTAAATATGTATATTGATATGGAACTTTATATTTAATATATATAATCTATATATATATATATATATTTATTTTTTGTTATAATATAATTGGGTATATGACGAAACCAATTAGTATTATTAATATTTGTTTTTTATATAAAATAATTTTTATAATTTTTTATATTATTTAATAATATATTATTTTATTATATATATATGAGTTAATTTTGGGTTTTTTTATAAAAAATAATATATATATAGTTATATAATATATTATAATTATAGATTTCGAATAGAATTTATAAAAATTTTAATTAATTTATATTATTATTAGTGATAGTAAGGATTTTAATTTTAAGGAATATTTTAGAATATTCATAGTAGTATTCACAAATCAAATGTTGGTATTTGTCTTAAAAGTAGTTAGATTCTTTCTATCATTTTAATTAAATTGAGTAATTAAAAAAAATGTCGTATGAACATGACTTATGGTTTTTTTGGCACATGGTATTAGTAACCATGTTTTTGACCCAACAAAGCTTATTTACAAGTTAAAAATATTCATCATAAAATAAGGATGCATTTCCATGGTTAAAAATCTTGTTAAATGTTTTTCTGAATGTATATATCTTTAAGTCATATATTAATTATTTTTATAATAATATTAATAAAGTTGTAATTATAGTTTAAATACTTTTTATAATAATAATAAGTTCTGGAGCGATGTCGCGACAGATAGGGTTCGACCATAGTCGACTCCTCCTCCTCATCACAGAGTTTTGAGTCGGAAAATGGCTTTTGTGCAATCTCCAACATCTATGATCATTGTGTCTCCTTGTGTTGCAATTCCTCTCCTTTCAACGACCGGTCCTTTGACTTCAATCTCTTTTATGGGGTCGATCCCACCTTTCTTCACACCATCTAACTCACCCTTGCCCTTGGTTCGAGGGTTCATTGTTGTTAAAGGTGTTTCCTTGGCCCCTGCTTCCATGTCCTTTGGTCAATTGAAGCCCCCTGGGACAAATTCTATTGTCAAAAGTGTCGCTCCTCCCTCAAGTTTGGAGGGCTCCCAGCATGAGGTTTCTTCACAATATTTTCGAGATATTGCGAAATCTACATCCAATAGCCATTTCTTTGTGCCTTCACTCCTTGAAGCCCCATCGATGAAGATCCCTATAGTGGAAGAAGAAATTGAGGATGCGAAATTCTTCTTGGAGCATGGACCTATGTAGATTTAATGGACATTGGTTGTGCTTAGGTTATCTCCATTCATGGATTTATAAGCATTGGAAGTCACTTATCTCTGATGAGTTGAATATTTATCCTCTCGATAAAGGGTTCTTCATTTTAGTCTTTGACAAAATAGAAGACCAAGAGCTAATCTTTGACTTTGGTATGTGGTTTTAGGGAAGTGCCAGTTTGTCTATGCAACCCTGGTCCCCCTCTTTCGACCCCCTTTTGGCTTCGATTTCTACTGCCCTTATATGGGTAATATTTCCTAATATTCCTTTGCATATTTAGAATCTACCCTCTCTTAATGCCATTGGAAATTCTTTAGGCCATTTTTATCGTCGTAGTGAGGAGACAATACAATATCTAAAACCCACATATGCTCGCATTTTCCTAGAAATGGTGTTTTGTAAAGGATTTCTTGTAGAAATCAACTTGACAGGTCCATGCTACCCGTGGGTGCAAAATATGGATTACGAAAATGTTTCCTTCCGCTGTAGAGCTTGTTATGAAATAGGGAATTCCTTCAAAAATTGTCCCAGAGCTAGGAAGATCAAAGACAGGTAAAATATCTGCAAACCAATATGGTGGGATGGGGCCAAGTCTGAACATTATACAATTTTTAAAGAATATATCCCCTCAGCTATCTGTAAAGAGGCAATCCAAGATACAAAATGTGTTGGGGCAGCAAGCCAAGAGATGGTGGAATGAAAAAATGGGTCCAATGACAACTCAGAGAATTTTGGTTCCTCAAATTCTCTCTCAGTCAATGACGAATCATAGTTCTTTGGAGTCTCTGCAGCCTTCTCAGATAACCATGATTAAAAATTCATGTTTGGAAAATCAGGTAGTAGAGGGCGAACTACAAGCGTTTAAGGCGCGGATAATTCTCATGAAAACAAGTAGGAAGATGAACGTCCAGATAAAGCAGATCACACATGATGGATTCAAGTGAAGAAAAAAGATAGCAACACTTCACTAAGGAAGATAAGAAGTGAGACAAAGCAGACCGAGAAAAGGAAAAGGGGTGACTGGACTGGAGTGGATGAAGTCGGGACTTCTAAACCCATTTAAATTTCTATTTGATTAATGTATTTCAAGTGTGTTTTGTTATTAGGTCATATTTCTAGAGCCAATAGAAGGTTTCAATGTAGAATTATAGTACAAAAAGCCCATAGAGGCAAAAAGTTATGTTATGGATATATTGAAATGTTGAAGCTACAAAAAGACAAAAACAAGTTTTGTAGTCATTGATGTAAATTATTCTTGCCATGTAGTCCAACCTATATAATAAAAATATAATCGTTATGTTGAAAATTATAATAATAATAATAATAAAAGTTATAGTATGAATAATTTTTATGATTTTTTTTTAAATCTTGGTAATGTGAGATGTATCAATGATTTAAGTATTTTGAATGCATATGCATGTTGACTACACTAGAATAATTTTGATACAACAAACAATACAATATTATTATTATTATTATTATTATTATGATGAAATAAAAATAATATTATACTTTTTCACAAATTATTATTAATATATATTTTTTAAGTTAATAAAGTTATCTTAGGTGATTGGGAGGGATTATTGTTATCATCTTTATTAAGTTTCAGTCACTTTAAGCTCATAAGTTCAAACTTTTCATATTACATTGATTTTTAGTGTTATAGAATATCTTATCCTTACTCTAGAGTTGGAGAATAAGCCTTACTTCATTATGTGAAAAAAAATATTTTCTTATAATGTGGATGTTAAATATAAAACATTAAAAAATAATATTAATAATTTTTTTATAAATTAAATTAGTGGTAATATTTTAAATATAAAATCAAACTTTTACTAATAATGCTTGACCAAATATTCTCTTATGACGAATACTAAAAACTGAAATACTTTTTCCATTGTTAAGTTGATAGAGGTGTCTATTTTGGAATAAGGCTTCCACAAACTTTTTTTTTTTTTTGTTAACTGTAACGGATATAATTTATTAATGAAGTCTGGTTGGGCCAAATATGTAATTAGGACTAATAATGCTAGGATGAAGAGGAATAGGTCTATCGCGCTCTGAGAGTCGGATGGATACCTAACGTGCGCGGCCTACCGCCTTCGGCCTTCTGGTCAGCGCCCACTTGATGGCTTCTCCAGAGACTCCGTCGGAGGAGTCTGCCCAGCAACTGGCATTCTCTGCCCTAGTCAGCTCTCTGCCGCCTCAACGAGACCGCCCAGCTCTCTCCAAATTTGTCAAAAAATTAGAAGGAATTCAGGAGGTTTCCCTTCCTCCTACTGTGCGCAGATTGGCTGCTTTAGCTCTGGCTGAAAAAGGTTTGATCGGACAATTCACTAGCCTTTGGCCCTCACCTAAAACTGTCCAGAGGTGGGTGGAAAGAAACTAGTCAGACAAAACTCAAGGACAAATCGCCATTAGATTCTGCGGGAAAGGTTACTTTACCTTTCATTTCAAGACAAAGAATGACAAGGATCTGATCTTTCGCAACGGACCTTATTTTATGGATTCCAGAGGTCTGTACCTAAACAAGTGGGCACCAGACATCGATCCAGAGCTTGACATTCCTAATGCAGTTCCTGTTTGGTTTCGTCTCCCTCATCTCCCATTACACTGCTAGGGAGATGACTCTGTAAGAGCCATTGGAAACGCAGTCAGCAAATATATTGACAGAAGCGAACCAAGAGACAACATGCAAGCCTGCGCTCGCATCTGCGTCGAGGTCGATCTGGGCAAAGGACTTCCATAAGCTATCAAGATCAAAGTCGATGAATGGTCACACATCCAACAGTTTGACTATGAACAGATCCCCTTCAAATGTAAGGTATGTCATGAGTATGGTCATTTTACCAATCGCTGCACTAAGATTATTAATGTGGATAACAATACTCAAGATCAGCAATGGGAAGTGGTAAAAAAAAAAAAAATCTGCCCCTAGCCTCTCTTCGCCCACTGATCCTGATCCCTCTTCTCTTAAAACCTCTGCCCATATCCCATCTCCTCCGCCTCCCCCTCCTCATCTATCTCACTCTCCCGACCCTGAAAATCCCCTCCATCCCCCATCATCCACCAACCCTTTCCATATACTATCCCTTCTTGAAGATGACCCTTCCCCCTCGATCCCTTTCCCCTCGAATCCCTTTGCCCAACCCTCCTCCCCTCCAGAACAGTCCTCCTCCCCTCTTTTGAGTGCCCACCTCCCTCTCTTATCTAATCCTCTCTCTCCTAGAGTTACCCGTAGCAATTCCAAGGACCAGGGTTCCTCCTTCGATGGACAAAAGAAGTCGGGAAGAAAGTCTACAAAGCAACACAGGGATGAAAATGCACAGAAGGACATCGCTCTTGGTCTGCACCATCCAATAGAATCCTTCATTCAGGCCACAAAAGATCAAGAAGTAGCTAGCAAAGACAAGGGAGGCAGAGCACCTTCTCGAAATGTAGGTTTGAAATGATCAAAATACTCTCATGGAACAGCAGGGGACTTGGGCACCCCGCTAAAATAAATTCTCTAACAAACCTTATAGTGCAGGAGAAACCATCCATAATATTACTTCAGGAAACGAAACAAAGAGAAACAGAAATCAGCAAAATCATTGGAAAGTACAAAAATTACAGAGGAAGCATATGCGAAGCGAGAGGAGCTTCGGGAGGAATCACTACAATTTGGAACCAGAATGACTGGCAATGTGAATCTGAGATAGTCGATATGCATTGGATAAAATCAGTCCTGAAAAATAATAACAGCCATCAGCAGATTGTCATCTTCAACGTTTATGTCCCCAATCATTACAGGGATAAAGGATATTGTTGGGAATCTCTTAGCAATCACATCCTGGAAGGAGACAGCAATAACACCATCGTAGGCGGTGACTTCAATTTAATTCTTCATGCAAATGAAAAGCGAGGGGGGAAATTTCTGCCATACCCATTCAGGAACCAAATGGAAAATGTAATGCACATTGGTGACCTGATAGACATAACTCCAAAAAACTGCAAATTCACATGGAACAATCGAAGACTGGGCAGTCACAATATCATGGAGAGGTTGGATAGATTCTTGGTGAATATTTCTCTTTTGTCAACTTTCTCATCTGTCAATTCCGCCATTTTGCCTTTCGCTGCCTCAGACCACTATCCAATTACCCTCGAATTGAACACCCACTGCGCCCTTGGTCCGCTACCCTTTAAGTTTAACTAGATTTGGAGCGAACAGCAAGTTGTTCGAAATATCATTCAGCTTACCTGGAGGCAGCATATTGAGGGCTCCCCAAGCTACATTTGGGAGAGCAAACTGAAGAATGTGCAAAGAGCGCTAAGGCAATGGGCCAAATCTTATTACAAAGAGCCAGAACAGGAAAAGCGTGAGCTAAAATTACAAATCGCTGAACTCCAGTGCACAATCGAGAAAAATGATTACTGCTACAGTAAAAAACTTCAAGAAGAAGAGTTTTACAATAAACTGAGCAAAATTAAAAGGTAGGAGGAGGAAAAATGGCGCACCAAATCAAGACAAGTATGGTTGGAAAGCGGGGACAAGAACACTTCTTTCTTCCATAAGCAAGCCACCGCTAGACAAGTTAGAAACACCATCACTGCTATCTCGGACAGCGCAGGGACACATCATGTGGAACAGGCAGATATTAAAGAAGCTGCTACAGAGCATTTCAAGGACCTATTAACTGAGGTGCCAGAGGAAGAAAATTATGATGACCTTTTGCAGCATTTGCATCCTAAAATCACAGATGATCTAAACAAAAAGTTGACAGCTGAAATAAAAGATGAAGAAATCGTTGAAGCAATCTGGACCCTTCATCCCAACAAGTCTCCTGGTCTGGATGGGTTCCCTATCAGCTTTTATAGGGATTACTGGGAGCTGATAAAGAAAGATCTCATAAAATACATCAAGTGGATTCAAAAAAAAGGTAAAATAGGTGGATACACAAATGCTACCCATTTGGCTCTTATTCCGAAGGAGAACCGGCCATCCAACTTTTCTCGCTTCAGGCCCATATCCTTATGCAACTCATCATATAAAATCTTCACTAAAATCATAGCCTCTCGGCTTAAACCTCTTCTACCGATGTTGATCTCAGACAACCAAGGAGGCTTTATAGCAAACAGACAAATTTCAGACTCCATTCTTTTAGTCCAAGAGGCCATACACTCAAGTCAAGCAAGGAATGAGAAAGGCTTCATTCTAAAACTAGATCTAGCCAATGCCTTTGATAGGGTAAGACATTCTTTTCTATTTGCAGTTCTCCAAAGGATGGCTTTCTCATCACTCTTTATTAATGTCATCAGATGCTGCATTTCCGGGCCCTGGATCACCCCCCTCATTAATGGAAGACCTGGTCCTTCCTTCCAATCCTCAAGAGGATTAAGGCAAGGATGCCCCTTATCCCCTTATCTCTTCATCCTTATGGCAGAATCTTTTAGCAGTGCCCTCGATCAAAAGAGGCAATCAGGCCTCATTACGGGCATCAAGTTTGAAGATGGCATCAAAAATATAAACCATTCTCAATTTGCAGACGATACCCTATTGCTAGGGGGGCGACCACCATTATTGCAAGAAGATTTAAGTCCCTGCTTGACAAGTTCATGAGATATTCAGGCGGTAAAATAAACTACCTTAAGAGCTGCATTTATGGCTAGAATGTTTCTGCCCAAATGATACATAATATTGCTAATACCTTTGGTGTCCCCTGCAAGTTAGATTGGGACAGCTTCAGTTATCTGGGAATGTCGGTTACCTTAGGGAAAGCAAAGACTGGAGTCTGGGACTTAACGCTGGATAAAATGAAAAGGAAACTTCAGAGATGGGGAACGTTGTGGCTTAATCCAGCTGGGCGATAGGTTCTCCTAAAATCAGGGCTCTCCTCCCTCCCTTTATACCAGTTCTCTCTTGCCCATGCGCCAGCTTCTTTCCATCAAAAAATGGATAACATCCTCTGATACTTTCTCTGGCAAGGAGGCAAGAATGAAAAGAAAAATTTCAATTTAGTAAACTGGAAACAGGTTA
The DNA here is from genome assembly GCA_000404065.3 of Pinus taeda. Lineage (NCBI taxonomy): Eukaryota > Viridiplantae > Streptophyta > Pinopsida > Pinales > Pinaceae > Pinus > Pinus taeda. The sequence goes on along the minus strand of APFE031022758.1, from coordinate 4,539 downwards.
TACAAAGTCCTGAGAATGGTGGTCTGGGCATCAGGTCCCCATCTATTATGAATCTAGCATTTGGTGGGAAGCTGAACTGGAGACTTATGGACAGTCAACCAACATGGTGGAAAAATGTCCTAGAATCAAAATATCTCAGCCAGCCAAGATCGCAAATCCTCAATGCTGAAATCCCTAATACACAATGTACAAAGATATGGAAATTCTGCAAAAAATCCATAGTCTTCATGGCGCAAAATGTCTCTAAAGTGCCAAAAGGAGGTGAAACGGTGAATATAGGCTCGGACAAAATCATGGGGAATCCTCCCATAAACAACCTCCCAGATATTGACCCTATTCTGCGCTACCTTCACAACAAAGGTATTTCCAAATTGAGTCAAATCTCCCAATGGAACGATTCAACTAACGCCTGGGTTCAATGGGAATTCCCACCCATACCTCATCATCTCAACGATAGTTTTGGCTCTCTCTGCAGCAGCCTTCACAGTATAGCACCCACCATCAAAGGCGCAAAGGACGAGTTTTGCTGGGACCCTTCAGGAACAAATTACTCCATCAAAGCAGGTTACAGCTACCTGAGCAGCAAGGAATTTCCCACCGCAATCTAGGCTCAGAGTAAGCTTCTAAAAAGAGCTGAAGCAATCCCAAAGATCAAATTCTTTATATGGACTCTTCTCCATGGGAAAATTTTAACTGCAGAGAACCTTAGGAAGAGAGGCTTCTTCGGGCCCTCCAGGTGCCCCAATTGTCAAGCGGCGGAGGAATCCCTTCAGCATCTATTTATATCTTGTCCCTTTGCTGCCCATTGCTGGAACAATATAGTTCCTTCTGCTCCCTCCATTTGGAACACTCATCATTCTATTGTCGAAATCCTAAACAAATGGAGAAGAAGCTATCCTTGGCACTCAGAGAACCAAAATCCAGCCAGAAGAGTGTGGAACGCCATTCTGTTTGCTCTCTTGTGGCGCATCTGGATCGTGCGAAACAGTTTGATCTTCAGAGACAAAGCCACCACAACCAGACATGTAATTCTTAAAGCCAACAGTCTAGCATCGGAAACAATAGCAGTCAAGCTAACTCAGCGAATCGATCCCGACAGGTTATGGACAGAGGAGAGAAACTTCATTTCGAATTTAATAGACAGGTCCAGCATCATCACAACAACAAAGATCTGTAAATCCATCGGCAAATAAGACAATCCAGAACGGAAAATACGCCTTTCAAAAGATGAGTTCGGTAAGTGGCTTCAGGCAAAGAATACTCATTCATTATTTTTTGACGGAGCTTCCAAGTCCAACCCCGGTGCTGCGGGCGCAGGGGGCATCATTCTGGACCCTTCAGGTGTAATGGTGTCCTCTTTCGAATAGGGTTTGGGGAGATTGAGTAACAATCGAGCTGAAGCCCTGGGACTGTTTCAAGGCCTCTTGCAGCTTCAGAACCAAGGGATCAATAAAGCCCTTGTCTTCGGCAACTCAGCTATAATAGTCAGCTTAATGAATAGCAACAGACATGCATCCAACCTCTTCCTCCATCAAATCATAAGTCATTGTAAAACTATGTTGTCTCAAAACTTGAAGTGCCAATTCTTTCATGTCCTTCGATCCAGCAACCAGGAAGCAGACAAGAGAGCTAGCCACGCCTGCTCACGGGAAAAAGGAAGTCTCTTATGCAATCAAGCAAGCTTGCTCCAATTCATCCCTTGATCCACATGACAGCACCAAATTGTCAAGGAGCCTTCTATTCATATGATTGTGCTTCTATTTTCAAGGAGTTTGATCAAACCTTTTTTTGCATATACTCCTATCTAAATGTATTTCCCAGCAAAACTTGTGATTTTACAGCCAACCAGAGACCTCAGCTGACTACCTAAACAGACCTATCTTCATTTCTAAATGTACAGCAAAACCAGTCTTATTCTGTCCCAATTTATAAGAATCTACACTTGCTTTAGAACCTTACAAGCAAGCAGCAAAGGAACTCATGTGTTCTGCCACAATGAAATCCAGAAACTAGTTACATCCGTAACGCCATCTATTGTAAAATCGGAGCTTAGACTCCTCCATCTTTTTTGAATATAACAAGCAACCGATTTTGTAAAAAAAATAAAAAAAATGAAGTCTGGTTGGGCCTAAGCCTAATCAACCATTTTTACATAGCTTTTCCTTACATCTTTTCTGCCATTAAGAAGATTCCACATGCCTAAGAAGACTGGAATGACTGGACGATACACTAGAGGGTACCTCTCAGAACTCTGCTCATTATCCGACATGATGACAAGGTTTGCAGTGGCTTTAGCTGGAAACCACTGGAGGTTCTGGCGCGTGATGAGTTACTATCCACTGTAGGCTATTGTTTTCAGAATTAGGCTGCTACCATCAGTTGATGTCAAAGCTGGAGTCCTCCATCCGAACCCAATCTGATTTCAGAAGCGTCGGTAAAGAACTAACCAACAGTGTCCTTATAAGAAGTCCTCCATCCGAGCCCCATCTAATTGCAGAGTCATCGACAGAGTGGTTATCAACAGTGTCCATATGAGTGCCATGGTAAAGTGCATATACCGCCTTTAATATTAGAGGTAGAAAGACTTGGCAGTAGCAATGAATGGCTCCTCTGTTCCGATATCCTTGATGAAACAATTGCAGGCCGTCGTCTTTATCAAGCAACTACTACACAGTCTGATTGATTTTAAGATGGAGAAAGGTCCCCAGATTTACCTGTGCACATCATGCTATACACTGTTACAGTTGATGTGCCGAAATTGTCAGTCATAATCCTCTCAAGTTGTTCAATATGTTGTAATCCATGCTTCCTGCTTCTTGTTCTATTCTGCCCTTGAGTTAAGGAATGCAATATGAGTTAGCGTTGTTGCCATTGTTGTTGAGTGTTCCTAGTGCTAAGAGATAGCCTTTGTTTTCCATTTCGTCTGCCTCCCTATTTAGACTTCTGAGGATATGGTATATTTTGAAGGAGGTGAAATCTTGCAGAATTAGCTTTAACCTTTTCAGAGACTTGTTGAGGATAGCATCGTTGAACTGGTCATCCGAGTTGATCTTCTTAATGAGAATTTCGGAGTCTCCGAATGCTTGGCATTCTTTGATGCCTTTATCCCGAACTATTTGGCAGGCTTTTGTGAGAGTAAGGAGCTCTGCCTGATTGTTTGTGCGGATACCGAGCCCCCAGCAAAAATGGAATTTTCTAGGATTGTCTAAGAAGTATATGACTCCTCCAGCTCCCACAGCCCTCGGGTTTCCTTTGGAGGCACCGTCGAAGAAGATTGAAGTTGTGTTTTGGGTCTTCCACCAGGATTGAAAGGCAGCTTCAGGTTCTCTGATTTTCCAAGATGGAGAGGGGAGGGGAGGGGGAAGGGAACGGGCTTTGCTTATGGGATGAGGGCTATGAAGGTTCAGCCAAGCCTTTTCAGAGGGGAGAAGGGAGAAGTCAGAGGTTTGGGAATGCAGGAGGACAAATTCGATAAGAAGAGCTTTTGTAATTGAGGCGGATTTAGCAGGAGAGCGAGAGGAATTATTGAAGATTAAGTCATTCCGCGCAAGCTAGATTTCCCAGCATACAAATTTGGGAATGGAGAGCCAAATGTGAAACCACAGGGATTTATTAGGGATGATTTGAGGGTAATATTGAAACCAATCAGAAAAGAGATCAGCCACGGAGCTGTGATGGGGAGGGGAGGTGGGCAGTCCAAGGAGAGTTAGTTTCCAAACTTCTTTGGCAAAAACGCAGTCAATGAATAGGTGGGAGGCTGTTTCTCCAGAGTTTCTACACATTGCGCATCTATGAGGCCCAAAAAATTTTCATTTTGACAAGTTATCCCCTATGAGCTATTTATTCTGCATGAGGATCCAAAAAAAGAAGTTAACTTTGGGTAGCCCCTTGGCGCTCCATACCTATTTCCATAGCGATGGCGTTCTCAGTCTATCTTTTTTGATCTGCAGGGCAGAATAACCCAAAGCTGACGTGTAAGACCCAGTATCACCCCACCCCCATATGTCTGCGCTGTTGCGGTGGACCGACGCTGCGTTTGAGAGCAGCGGTTTGAGAATTGCAATTTGGTATTGGAACTACGCCAGCACAGGTTGGATCGCCCAATCGATCTAGTTCCCTTTACTATCCCAAGCTGAGGTTTCATTCAACTTTCTTATTCCTGCTTCGTGAAGCCAACCTCTGAGGTCTCGGATTTCTTCGTGGGAGTTGAGAGGGGGATTGTGTTGGCATTATGATGCATGTGTTGTACTTGATGGCAACCCTCTCATAGAAGATCATCTCACTTGTATACATTCAGAAGATATATCAGATGTGATAGAATGCATGGGTTACGGACAGCAAAAAGGGATCAGATGACAGTTCACAAGTAAGCTTTGCCATCAAGTCCAAAGGGGGAGATTGTTGGCATTATGGCTAAAGTGTTGTCCTTGATGGCAACCTATTCAGGTGATGGATCACTGTACAAAGCTTGTGTACAACAGGACAGTAGCAGAGATTGATGATCAGCTATCAAATATTGGAGAAAATAAGAGGTACGCA
>APFE031022756.1:0-12500 GCA_000404065.3 Pinus taeda | reverse complement strand
CATATAAAATATAATTTTTGTTTTTGTTTTTTCAAGAACTTGTGCTATTGCATTTAAATACTGAAAATTTTTATTTTCCCCAAACTAATAATTTACTTTCTTGATAATCACTCCATTGCTTGGAAATAAGAAATTAACCACATTAGGAAATTTTAAAACATTAAAGAAGATCAAATGCTTGATGAAAACCTATATGGATTCCTGAAGTGATTTGACAAGTTCCATGGGATCTTCCTCTCCAGCAGACTTCATACAAATCTTCAATAATTGATTCTGAGAAATGGAGCAATGCAAGAATCCAAACTTTTTATTAGAAAAGCGATCCACAGCATAACATCCTCCGCAGATATGTTCAGACGCAAGTGGTCTCTCGCATATTTATTTCACAAATTGAACGTCAGGCTCCCATGATACACCACAACAACAACATTGTGGATAGAACACACGACCTCAGTCTACGTTCTCCAACAAAGATACATAGGAACGTGAATTGAACACACTACCTTCATATATTCAGTCTTACGCTCTCCCAACAAAGACACAGAGGCAACAACATTGTGGATGGAACACACCACCCTCTCCCAACAAAGATACATAGGCAACAACATTGTGGATCAAACGCATGACCTTCATATATTCTGGCTCACTTACTTTCTCTAATGGGCACACTTGAAACAATTGGGAGAGATTGCTTCATACAAGAAATTTTAGTGGTAGTATGAGCTCTGCACAGGCGATTGTAATGGCTTTGTGACTCTCTGATAGTAAAATGTTTTCAAAATCCTTCACTTCTTCTCTTTGCTTTGTTGAGTTTCTCGCTTTATTATAAACAAGTTCATCTGTCTTTTTTTTTTTCTTATTTTTGCTTTTTTATATTTCTTTTATTTTGCTTTTTGGTTAGAATATTTCTGGAGTTCTCACATTTTTCGCTTCTCTTTGTTTTATTGGAGTGTTGTTTTTTTGTTGATACACATTTTTTTGTTTTTATTTTTATTTTTTAATAGGTGTTTTTGTTTTTATTATTTATGATATAAAATATAACTAATATAATTTTTATATTATCTATTTAATATATATTTATTTATTTTAAATGTAGATATAACACATAAATTTTATTTATTGGTTAAATATTTTATTATTTTGTTTTTTTAATGTCTTTTTAAATTATTTATAATTTCAATTAGTCAAATATTAAGAAAATAAATAAAATATGTTTTTCAAATATATAAAAAGAACTACATCTTATTATAGAAGTATTATTATTTTTTAACTAGCATATTGATAGGCGTTTCTTTAATTTTTTTTTCTTACCAATATGCGTCCCCTTATTGGAATTGGTAGTGTTAGTCATTTTTTTAATTAACTATTTTGAGATTATGGTTTAAATTGAAATATACCAACATATACTTATGGTCCCCACTACATCAACAAATGGAATTGTAAATATCTAAATAAGGTGTTTCAACTTTGTTTAAAATAGATTTTTACCAAATGATAATTAAAAATTTACCATACCTATGAAAGTGCATTAAATCATTTATAACTTAATAGATATTTTTATTTTTTGTATTAAATACAATGTAAGATATATAATATATATATATATATATATATATATATATATAATATATTATATATATATATATATATAATATATATATATATAGAATTGTGAGAAAATATTCTTTTCTTCTCAAATAGATTGTATTGTGTGACTAGCCATGGTTAGCCATATTCCTAGGAGAATTCATAAAGGTAATGAAATCATTTGTGTTGAAGTAATTATTATCTTGCCAATTTTCTACATTATGAGGGTGGGACATGCACATATGGATGACCCATGTGCATTTTCAATAGGAGTTTCTATTATCTCCTTTTATTTCATTAATTTTTTTACATGATTTCCCATTCTCTTAAGAATTTCATAATCTTCATGGGCTCTTGAGAATAACACTGTAATTTGGTTAAATATAAAATTTAATAAAAATTAAAGTTTAGACAAATTAAACTATCAGAAAAAAATAAACCGTATAAATGATCTTATAAGAATGTCAGGAAACATTAAAGGCTCTCACATCTAGAATAAAGCCTAGGAAAAAAAACCCTAGTACAAAACAACAACTTCTGGGAAATCAGAGCAAGAGGCCAAGCTCTCTTCTCGGAGGATAAATGGCAACAATAGCCAATGTTATTAAGAGAGGAGTTTTTGAGCCTCAAGTAGAAACCGATCCCCAAGGATTAATAGAAGTTAGAGATTTCTAGAATCTTCCTCAGGACACTGAAAAATGGAGAAGCTGGAGGAAATTGAATGATAGAGGGGACAACCACATAAAAGCAAAAACAGAAGAACTCATGAGCATAGTAAATCAAAGGAAGATCTTGGTAACAAATGGGCAGGCTCAGTTGAGATGGGGCCGAAACAAAGAAGGTATCTTTAATATCAAGGAAGCAAAAGAATAATCCTAAACCTAGATCCCTGCATTTTGGCAAAATCCTGGCAAAAAATTTGGAGCCACCAAGGGTCGATGAAGATCAAGCTTTTTATGTGGTTAGTTCATCACAAGAAAATATTAACTTGGGAAAACATTCAAAAGAGGGGGGTTACAGGGCCTTCTAGATGTTAGTTATGTGAAGTTCAAGAGGATACAATAGAGAATATTCTCAAAATCTACACCCATACCACCTAGTTGTGGGATTCTTTTAACACAATTTTTCAACAGACAGATAGAGACAAAGGTAGTATCATTAACACCCTGAACAGGTGGAGAAATAAGTTTTCAGAGTATGAGAGCCTTAATTTGGCCTGGACCCTTATGCCAAGCTTCATTATCTAGAATGTTTGGAAGGAAAGGAATAAAAGAATTTTCAAGGATGAAAAAACTACTCCTCTTTGCATAATGGATCAGATCTTAAAGCGGATTAAGCAGACAATTTCCACCTCTGTGCATATTCATCCCAAGAATCCCACCACAATGCTTGAATTGAGAACAGTTAAGCATCTAGGAATGCAAGAGATCATTTACCATGGTCTTAGCAGGAAAGAAAGAGAGTTGGAAATGGAAAAGGAGTTCTGACATCCTCCACCGAAAGGTTTTATGAAATGCAATATTGATGGGGCTTCAGAAAGCAACTCAGGGACAACAGGTTATGGAGGGGTATTAAGAGATGAAGAAGGAAAAATAATCTTTACTTTCCACTGTCATCTAGGCAAAGCCACCAACAACATGGTTGAATTAATGGCTTTGGAACAATGTCTAGAGCTTCTTAAACTTAATCATAGATCGAATGTGATTATCGAAGCAGACTCAGAGATTTCTATAAATGTAGATAAGAAAATATATTATGGAATAGTGCCAGAAAGTGTCTCAGAGCATTGGAGACTAATACAAGTGTACCAGAGAATCCAAAAACATCTCCTTAGTCTTCGAACTGTTAGCTTCAATCATGTTCAGAGGAAAGCCAATAAACTTGCATATTTACTCGCCAACCAAGGAGTGTTCAATTTAGAATGCAGGATTGAGATGAAGTGGCAGGAGATGCCTCCAAGCAGGTTAAAAGATCTCTGCAATGAACAAATCGTAGAGGACAAAGAAATTTTCAAATATTGGGCATGAGGGTTAGGCATAGATTAAAGCTTTTTATGCAAGTTCGTACACAGTACTGTGGTCGGCTCCTTGAAAAAGGGCAAACTCTGAATGGTGATAGCTTCCTTTGGTATAAGGGAACTGGTCTCCTTTTTGTCTCAAATGATGACACTGGGTTTTATTTACATATACTGAATGCTTTGGCTGCGAGCTCAATGGTCAATTTTAGTGGAATGAAAGACTAGATCACTCCCATGAGGGAAATTCCACTATACCCCTCTTTCGATTCGGAAAACCATCCTTTGAGCGGTTTCCCAATTATCACGTGCAATTCAAATGGTAAGTGGTATTGGATTGTTGAGATCGATTCCACTAGGCTCTCAAAACATGGCATGGGTGGGATTCGTTAAAGCACCCTTCATCACACCTTAAAGATCATGCTTCTTGGCTTTCTGATTTATCTCCGAGCCGTCCTTTCTGGCAGTGGAATTCGACGGTCAGATTTGGATGGTCTATTTAGTGGGGCTGCTACTATTTTCAATCTTTGTGAGTTAATGAGGGAACGGTTCCCAACATTCGACTTTGGGTTAGCTTTTAACCGTGGGGACCATTTGTTAAGTTAGCTTGTCCTTTAGTTTGTTTGAGGGTCACATCTATGGCAGTGCGGCCTTGAGGTTTCCATAGGCCTTGAGAAATTTAGGCCTTTTGTATTTATTGTAACTTTACTTTTGGGTTTTTGAAATAGAAGTAAAGTCTCTTGCTTCAGCAAAAATAAAATAAAAATTTAAACAAAAGTTACAAAACACTTTCTGAAAGGTTATAAAATACTTAGGGTTTACGGTTAAGAGTTTAGGGTTTACAGTTTAGGGTTTAGGGTTTATAGCACTTTGGTAAATGTTTCTAGTAAGAATTTAAATAAAAGTTACAAAACATTTTTAAAAATGTTATAATATGCTTAAGGTTTAGGGTTTAGAATTTAGGGTTCAGGATTTAAAGTTTGTGGTTTAGGGTTTAGGGTTAAGCGTTTGCGGTTTAGGCTTCAAGGATTAGGGTTTAGGGTTTAGGATTTATAACACTTTAAAAAATCCTTAGGGTTTAAGTTTAAAGATTTTTGGTTTAGGTTTTATTGTTTAGGATTTGGGGTTTATGGTTTATGGTCTAGGGTTTGGGGATTAGAGTTAAGCGTTTAGGGTTTAGGGTTTAGGGTGGATGGATGAGCCACACACCTTAAGAGGGTATACATTGCTACATATTACACATAATGCATTCATCCCATGGAGCCTTGAGGAGTTATGAAGAAAACTAAATAAAAGGAGAAAGGTTTATGAAGAAGGGTGGAAAAGCAAAGGTTGGTGTATCTCATGTACCACAATTTTCTCCCTCGTACACTCACATACCTAGGTGTGGTGTTCCCTTATTATAGATATTGATAAAATTCTTAGGGTTTATGGTTTAGGGATTAGGGTTTGGGGTTCAGGGTTTAGGATTTAGGGTTTATAACATTTTAGTAAATTCTTTTATTAAGAACTTAAATAAAAGTTACAAATAGTTTTTAAAATGTTATAAAATTCTTAGGCTTTAGAGTTTAGGGTTTAAGGTTTATAACAATTTAGTAAATGTTTTTAATATAAACTTAAATAAAAGTTACAAAACACTCTTTAAAATGTTATAAATTAATTATGGTTTAGGTTTTACATATTAGGGTTTAAAGTTTTAACACTTTAGTAATTCTTTTAATAAACATGTAAAAAAAGTTACAAAACACTTTTTAAAATGTTATGAAATTCTTACGGTTTAGGTTTTAGGGTATAAGGTATCGTTTTTAGGGTTTGGGGTTTAGGTTTTACCGTTTAAGGTTTAAAACACTTTAGTAAATTGTTTTAATAAACACTTAAATAAAAGTTACAAAACACTTTTTGAAATGTTATAAAAGTCTTAGGGTTTAGGGTTTAGCGTTTAGGATTTTCGGTTTAGGGTTTATAGTTTAGGGTTTAGTTTTTATTGTTTAGGGATTATAACTCCTTAGTAAATTAATTTGATAAAAAATTAAGTAAAAGTTACAAAACTCTTTTTAGAATGCTATAAAATGCTTAGGGTTTAGGGTTTATAAGAATTTAGTAAATTCCTATAATAAACACTTAAAATAAAAGTTAAAAAACACTTTTTGAAGTGTTATAAATTGCTTAGGGTTTATAGTTAAGAGTTTAGGGTTCATAATACTTTACTAAATCCTCTTAATAAAGACTTAAATAAAAGTTAGAAACTTTTTTAAGATGTTATAAAATGCTTAGTGTTTAGAGTTTAGCGTTTATGGTTTGGGGTTTGGTGTTTATAGTTTATGGTTTAGGGTTTATAACACTTTAGTAAATGATTTTAATAAACACTTAAATAAAAGTTACAATATTTTTTTTAAACATTATAAAATTATTAGGGTTTAGCATTTAGGGTTTAGGGTTTAGAGTTTAGGTTTTAGGGTTTAATGCTCATGGTTTGGGGTTTAGGGTTTAGGGTTTAGAGTTTGTGATTTATGGTTTAGTGTTTGGGGTTTAGAGGTTAAGGTTGAGGGTTTATATGACTTTAGTAAATGGTTTTAATAAAGAGTTAAATAAAGGTCTCAAAATACTTTTTAAAATGTTATAAAATGATTAGGGTTTAGGGTTTAAGGTTTGGGGTTTGGGATTATGTTTAGGGTTTAGTGTTTAGGGTGTACAACATTTTAGTAAATGGTTTTAATAAACACTTAAATAAATGTTATAAAATAATTTTTAAAATGTTATAAAATGGTTAGGGTCTAGGGTTTATGATTGAGGCTTTAGTGTTTGGGGTTTGGGGTTTAGGGTTTAGGGTTTACGTTTTGGGGTTTGGGGTTTATGTTTCTTTTTTTAGGGTTTACAGTTTTTGTGTTTATGGTTTAGGGTTTATAAAACTTTAGTAAATTCTTTTAATAAATACTTAAATAAAAGTTACAAAATTCTTCTTAAATTGTTATAAAATTCGTAGGGTTGAGGGTTTAGATTTTCGGGCTTAGGTTTTAGGGTGTATGGTTTAAGGTTTATAAAAATTTAGTAAATTCTTTTAATAAACACTTAGGTTTTAGGGTGTATGGTTGAAGGTTTATAAAAAATGTTATAAAATGCTCATGGTTTAGGCTTTAGTTTATAGGGTTTAGGGTTTATTGTTTATGGTTTAAGGTTTAGGGTTTGAGGTTTAGGGTTTACAAAAACTTATTAAGTGCTTTAATAATCACTTAAAAAAGGTTGCAAAACACTTTTTAAAATGTTAATAAATGATAAGGGTTTAGGGTTTTGGGTTTGGGGTTTGGGGTTTAGGGATTAGCGTTTAGGGTTTAGGTTTTATAACACCTTCGTAAATTCTTTTAATAAACACTTAAATAAAAGTTACAAAGTTATTTTTAATAGACCATAAAATTCTTAGCTTTTAGGGTTTAGGGTTTGGGGTTTTGGGTTTAGGGTTTAGTGTTTAGGGTTTATAACACTTTAGTAAATTATTCTAATAGTCATTTAAATAAAAATTGCAAAACTCTTGTTAAAATGTTTTAAAATTTTTGGGGTTTAGGTTTTAGGGTTATAACTCTTTATTAAATTGTTTTAATAAACACTTAAGAAAGTTACAAAAATGTATTTAAAAATTTTATAAAATGCTTAGGCTTTATAAAGTTATTAAATGCTTTTAATAAACACTTTAAGAAAGGTAAGAAAATGCTTGTTAAAATGTTATAAAATACTTAGGTTTTAGAGTTAAGACTTTAGGGTTTAGATTTTTGCGTTTAAAATTTTATAAAATGATTACGGTTTAGGATTTAGGGTTTATAACATTTTAGTAAAGTCTTTTAATAAACACTTCAAAAAAGGCTACAAAAAGCTTGTTAAAATGTGATTGAATGTTTGGGGTTTAGGTTTAGGGTTTAAAACATTATAAAATGCTTAGTTTTTATGGTTTATGATTTACGGTTTATGACTTATAACACTTCAATAAATTATCTTAATAGACACATAAAAAAAGGTTACAAAACAATTTTTAAAATGTTATAAAATGTTGAGGGTTTAGGGTTTAGGGTTTATAAAAATTTAGTAAATCCTTTTAATAAACACTTAGAAAAAAGTTACAAAACACTTTCTAAAAAGTTATCAAATGCTTAGGGTTTAGCTTTGAGGGACACTTCAGTAAATTATTTTAATAAACACTTCTAAAAAAAGTTACAAAGCTCTTGTTAAAATTTTATAAAATCCTTAGGGTTTCGGTTTTAGGGTGTAGGGTTTATAAAACTTTAGTAAAATATTTTAATAAACACTTAAAAAAAGTTACAAAACACTTATTAAAATGTTATAAAATCTTTAAGGTTTAGGGTTTTAAAAAGTTATAAAATGCTTGCTAAATTGTAATAAAATGCTTACGGTTTAGGGTTTATAACAATTTAGTAAATTCTTTAAATAAACACTTAAAAAAATGTTAAAATGGCTTGTTAAAATGTTATAAAATACTTAGGGTTTAGGGTTTGGGGTTGAAAATGTTATAAATTTCTTATGGTTTAGGGTTTGGGTTTTAGGTTGGGGGTGTGGGTATTAGCGTTTAGGGTTTATGGTTTATAACGCTTTAATAAATTCTTTTAATAAACACTTATAAAAAATTTAAAAAACTATTTTTAGGGTTTAAGGTTTTTTGGGATTTTTTAGGTTTAGGGTTTATGGTTTTGTAGGGTTTAGGGGTTTTTTAGGGTTTAGGGTTTCTTTATGGTTAATGTTTTTTTATGCATTTTAGGGTTTATAGTTTGGGGTTCAAGTTTAAGGATTTAGGGATTATGAGTTTAGGGTTTATGGCACTTTGGTAAATGGTTTTAGTAAACACTTAAATAAAAGTTACAAAACACTTTTTAAAATGTTATAAAATCTTTAGTTTTTAGGGTTTTGGGTTTAGGGTACATGTTTTGGAGTTTTAGGGTTTAGAGTATATAAGACCTTAGTAAATTCTTTCAATCTTTAGCCTTTAGAGTTTATAAGACCTTAGTAAATTATTTTAGGGTTTATCATTTAGGCTTTAAGTATTAGGATATAGGGTTTGGGGTTTTGGGTTTAGGGTTTAGGTTTTATAACACTTTAGTATATTCTCTTAATATATACTGAAATAAAAGTTACAAAACATTTTCTAAAATGCTCTAAAATTCTTAGTGTTTAGGGTTTACAATTTGGGGTTTATGGTTTAGGATTTAGGGTTTTTGGTTTAGGGTTTGGGGTTTAGGGTTTATTGTTTACGGTTTATGATTTAGGATTTATAATACTAAAGTTACAAAATGCTTAAAAAAATAGCCTTTAGGGTTTAGGGTTTAAAATAAGTAAAAGATATCTACCCTACAATGCTCTGTCTCACAAAAACAAGTGATATGAACTTGGTAGAAGGGAAGAAACCCTTGTTCAAATGTGCTTATCCTTTGACTAACTATGGCTACGGTAGAGATATTTTACAAGCCCTCTCAACCCTCCAAATTATGTGCCCAACATGATATTGTAGCATCACTTCCTGTGGCCTAAATAGAGATCCAAACACCACACAAACGTAGCACAAAAAACTATCTAAACTTACCTTATAACTTTGGCCTTTTTGATCAAGGATATCCACACCCAAACATAAGAGAAACTCCTCCACATCTTGTGCCAAAGTAATCCTCCTTGTTAGCTCGTGAGCTACCTCAAGTTCATTATTTATCTCAAAGGTATACCTAAATTGATTTTCAATTTGAATGTGCTCTAAACCTCCAACACTTAACTTCTATTTTATGCACACATGTGGCTCCATGAATTTTTCCTTGGAGCGTACTTTAGCCCATGTTGACATTCCCAACTAGACAAATTAACCACTAGCCACAAATAAAAATTCATATCTCTTTTTAGAGACCTCTATTTTGCGTGACTTTCGCTACCCTCTTTTCCTCTAGGTGTCTTCTAATACCTCAAAGTGTCAAATCAGTCAACGTCAAATTGTTCGTTTCCCAACTCATTTATGTGAAAAAACCCAAGCTTGGGTTCCAATCCCACATCACTTTGGTTGTGATTCTTCCTCCAAACACTGATTTCTAGGGCTTCAATTACTTCCCAAGCTACTAATTCTCAACAAACTCTTTAAATGTAGATCCATAAGAGATTTCCTATTAGAATACAATTGACCATATGTTTGTAGAAATAATTCAATAGGCTAACAAAATATTCCCAATTGAACCATAATCTTGAGAAGAGCAAGGGGATACAGTTTACCCTTTTCAAACACTAGAAAATAAGAAGAAACGAAAGAAAAATTATACAAGAGGCCATTTAAAAATTACATACAAGTACCTATCATGGAATCTTCTAAGAATATTACAAGTTAAGACTCACAATGTTCGAAACCAATTCAAACATGAACATATAATACCAATTGACAAGAAATTATGATGTGTATTTAACTAGAAGGGAAGAAATACATAAAAGAGCTAGAGTCAATTCCCTAAGAAGTGTAGGAGCATACCCACGAAAAGGGTAAAATAGCAAAGAAGCATAGAATTGCAATAATTTCTAGCATCATATAATGGAGGAGAGGAAGCTAGGTCCTTGTCCTCTCCTCCTTTTTTTTTTGTAGGCTTCCTTTTTAGATTTATTTTGTCTCCTTGTTTATCTATGTAGGTATTGGTGTCCTTTTTATTTTATTTGTTGTTGATTTATTCTTAATTATAGTTTATTTTCTTGATCATTCTTGTTTTCTATGTATTTTATCATCCTATTTGTTCTTAACTCACTTAGTATTTTTGTTATTTGTTTAATGAGCCTCAACTCCATGATTTATTGTTGCCCTATTTTATTTATTAATTACTCTTCTTTGAATATATATATATCTATATATTATATATTATATATATATATATACACACATATTAACATATATATATCTTTTTACTTTGTATATTTTGTTTATTTTATTTATTTTTCCAATTAAGTTTTTTTTTATTTTGTTTATTTTATTTCCATTAATTATTTTATTTATTAAAGGATATTGCCCCGATTAGGGTCTTGACTCCTTTTTATAATTTTTTACTTCCCTCCTTGTTTAGAGTTTGACTTTGTTTTAAACAAATTAATTTAAATATTATTTTTCAAAAACTAGTAATATTTGTTTTTCAAAAATTAGCCATTTAATATAGCCGTTACTTATTAATAGTTTTTAATAAATTAATAAACTAATATCATTATTTAAATATTATTTTCAAAAACTAGTAATATTTTGTTTTAATAAATTAATTTCAATATTACTTTTCAAAAATTAGCCTTTTAATATAGACGTTACTTATTAATAGTTGTTAATAAATTAATAAACTAGTTGTTACTTATTAATATCATTATTTAAATATTACTTTTGAAAAACGAGTAGTTTAACATAGCCGTTAATAATATTTGTTTTTAATATATTAATAAATTGATTTCATAGTTTTATTTTATTGTTCAAATATAGTCATTACTTGAAATTATGTCCCTACATTTCTCTCTATTTAAGCCTCTTCCATGGTCTTCCTCTTCATCTGGTCTTAACGTTGAACCACACTTGTTGGTTCAAAATGCATTGGCCAAAATTTTCTCTTATGTGATTTCTACTGAAAGACTTTGCTAAATTAAATTGGTGTGACTATCTCGACATAATATATGGGGAAATGTATGCATCATTGTATTGTTTGTGATTGGATTCTCAAGAGAATATAATATAAAGTAACACTTTGTTGGTTCTATGCTACATCGTTTCTCTTCTTCCATTACTATGTTCCTTATCTTCATGTGATTTCCTATTTTCCTTTATACTAGTAACCAATGGTCATTGTCTACTACATTACAACAAGTATATATCAATTTTTTGGAATATTTTACTCAAATATAAAATATTTTAAGATATTTCTGGATCTTTCAATGAATCATAAAATTTTGTAAAATATTAGTGGATCATTCACTTAATTATACAATCTTGTAAATTATTGGTGAATCCCTCATTTAATCTTTACATCAAGTTACTTTTCCTTCTTATGAATTGATTCTCTAATAGAAAAATAGTTATCCATTTACTTCGCTTCAATTAAATCAACATCTTTAGGATTTTGTGGTTCATCACCATCTATAAAATTTCAACTCCTTGGTGTCTAACTATTATAGTAACTATTGTGTTTACTTCTTCAATTAAAACTCTAATAATTATTGATCAATAGATTTTTTTTTGAAATTACACAATATGCACAATCAGATTGACTAAAAAACAAAAATATATAATGAAAATTAATTTCCTATATGATAAAAAAATCAATTAACACAAACTCAAATAAATCCACAATTTTCTAATTCAAAAATATAGCCCACGAAGAAAAATTTTCATTACTTAGTATAACATGTTACAAAATAAGTATCATCAGAGGATTTCCACTTCGAAAGTGATAATACACTAGACTATGTCTTATTCTCCACTAATTCCATGTATTGCTCCTTTAGCCTTTCCTTGAAAAGTATAATTTCATTAAAAGAATGTTGTTCCCATGATAATAGATCCCCTTAAATGAACACATAGGAAGCTAGAGCATAGGTAATTTTTCCATACAAATATCCAAGTAGAACATATTTCCCTTTCCTAATAAATATTTTGAAATAAAATGCAAGATAGACAGCGGATTCTCTAAAAAGCGAAGAAGCTTAGGTCATGCGAAAAAGTGAACTGTAAATTAATTTTTTTCCTTAAACCATTAGATATGTAAAAAAGTAATATTAATTATGCAAAGTATGTGGAATACTTAAAGAATAAAAAAAGCCATATATCATTCCTAATATCCTATGTTTCTCAAGTAAACATAAAAAAAGAATAACATAAGGATTCTTAATCAAGAAACAACATTAACTTTAA
>APFE031022755.1:0-11497 GCA_000404065.3 Pinus taeda | reverse complement strand
CATCTGCCACCTCGTCTTATCTGCCAGCCGTCCGATTGCCAGAGCTTGAGATCTGTGGTGGGCGGGTCTTTTTGTGCCCCGACATGCTGAAGGATAGCGCCCAGGAGATCGGCGTTTTGCCGTCGTACTCCCGCCACGCGTCGCCCTCCCAGTTGTGGCGGATCCCCCCCTGCCAATACCACCCAGGTGCAAAAGCAGTGCACTTGAAACCAGAAACCGCCCTCCCCTCACATGACGTAAGAACCACGTCACCCGCCAAGTTGCCGCTAACTCACCCGTTCCTGCCTGCGCCTTACTGACATCACCCTGCCACTGTGTCACTGCCACATCATCACCCTATTGTACTGCTATGTCACCCTGTTGACATCATCATGCTGATGTCATCACCGTACAAGGGGGTCCTACTGCTGATGTCATGCTGACGTCATCTGTCGTACTGCTGACGTCAGCAGTTGAAAAAACGTACAAGTGCAACATTGAGGCTTCGGAAGCCCAGAATGAAATTCATAGGCAATTTTCGATGCACGATTAGTGCTAATCGCGTATCACTACGGGAAATGGGCCAAAATGGGGAATATTTTGATTCCGTAGCCATTTTGCGCCGAAAAGGGCAGGAAAGGCCTCATTTTTCAGTTTGTAGCACATCAGAAGAGAGAGAGAGTGTCCCGATTCAATTATCAAAGAGTATCAGGGGAAATAAAGCCCAATTTAATGCCAAAGAGTATCAGTGTTGCAACGAAGTGTATCAGTGAAGATCTATCAGTGCCCCGAAGCAGATGAAGCATTAAAGAACCATCCAGCAAAGTCAAAGAAGTAGTAAAGGTCATTTAAAGGCACTCAAATCACACTTACTGCACATCAAACTCACATAAGATCAGTAAACCAAAGCTCAAAGCACAGTTATTGCATAAGCATTGCACCAAGCCATAGAGGACGCCACATTAACTCATTTTGATCTAGCTGCCTTTTACGCAAACGAAGGAATATTTACTCGCATTTGATTTCAGCACAAGTTAGGTTTAAAAAATGCTTTTTCTGGCAGACCTGTTTAGGTCAGACGTAATAAATATTTTTGGATATTTTACCTATATATATCACCTTGAAAAATGTAATGAGGGTTGGTTGTTGTTATTTTTTGGTTAGTTGATTCACTCAAGGAAAGACTCGCACTGTATATTTGATACTTTCTATAATCAAAGACTGCCTATGAGCTTGGAGAATGGATTGTTTACTGTGTTTAATGGTTGAAGAGTGACTGTGGAATTCTTGTGCTGTTACATGACTCAATAAGTGCTTCTTACCTCTGTTTTCCATTCATAAATCACCATCTAAACAACAGAAAGAAAGATTAGCTTAGAACTTGTTTAACTGCACTCTATGCTCAATTTATGCTATTTCTTTATGTTTTCATCTGTTCTAGGCATAAATATGAATTTGACATGGCTCATGTTTAACCTAATTCACCATGTATGACAGTTATCCAGGGATTCTTAACTGACCCTAGATAGAGTTCATTCCCTTCCCTCTGTTAAGTTGAGTGAGAGATTCTTAATTGCCTCTCATTCCTTACATTTCATTCCATCCTTTTAGCTTGAAGGTTGTTTTATGTGCAGCTACCTTACTCCATTTTCCTCTTGTGACCAAGAAAATGCACCATCAGTCTTACTCCCCAACTCCATGTCCAATGGTTTGAACTTATCACACTATGCATTTCCTCTTTACTTGAAAGCATCCTCCTTCCACCCAAACACCACCCAAACACAAACAAAAGCCCTAAACCCAATAACTAGCCTAAAATCATCAACAACAAAGCTAAATCATTAAGAGATAGCCCTCTCTGATTGCAGGTGGGCTAGAACCTGCAATCCAAAGATTGGTTTGTGGTTACCTCGGTTGTATCCCTTCAGGAGCTTAGGGACAACCTGAGTGTTAACATAATGGCGACTCCACTGGGCAACTTCCTCAGATAACCTCAAAAAACCAGTGCAAAGCTCCGTAGAGGAAGAAACTGACCTTTAAAAGTTTATGTTTAAACTGTATTGTTAGAAAAATTCCCAAAAAACAAGCTAGAAGCTGGCTCCCAAAAAACATTCGTGTCATACAAGATCAAATCCAGACCCAAATCCCCCAGTTGTTTTTGAAAACCCCAATATAATTCCTATGTTCCTTAGAAAGCACGAGCAACAAGAAGATTTTGCAGATACTAATCTTGAAGAAATTCAGCTTAGTGAATTTTCAACCCCTGTCAAAGTTTTATTTCGTTCAAGTACTACTTCCCCTTGTTCATCATCCACTTTTCCAAGTACCTCCTCCACACCTCCATTCACTACACATACCACTGTTTCTACACATGTTATCCCAGTTACCCCAGTTGTTCAACTTATCCCCATTGTTCCACTTATCCCTATCAACATGGCTAATAGATATGCACCTTTACAGTTGCCTGCAAATCCCAGGGCTATGCCTCAGGATTACGAGACTAAAATAACCTATTTTGATGGCACAAATGCCTATACGGCCCCTAAGACACAAACAAAATGCAGGACTACTTTGAGAGTTATGAGATTGACGATGATAGTGTGAGAATAAGGATTTTTGTCCAAAGCTTGACAGGTGATGTCAGGACCTGGTTTAGAGCGCTCCCAGCCCATTCCATAGCAGACCCAGAAGCCTTATATCGATCATTTATCAATAGATGGGAGAAAAGGAAAGACCCCTTGCACATATTATCTGAGTATGACACTATGAAAAGAGGCCCTCAGGAGACTATTTTGGATCATTGTGCAAGGTTCAATAATGTTTATAATGCAATACCACAGAACTTAAGTCCTCCACCTAATCTTTCTTTGTAAAAATTCCCCGATGGTTTTGATGCTAAAATGGCTTATCAGCTAAGGGAAAGAGCCCCTCAAAGCCTTGCAGAAATGAAAAATGTCGTTGTTAGTGTGGAGGAAAACCTAATTGCCAAAAGAAACAGAGCTAGAATCGAGAGAAGAACTACCTTTAAGGAAGAACCCTCAACCTTAGACCAGAAACTAGATGCTATTATCAGTGGCATGCATAGGCTGGGAGATAGAGTGGAAAGTGTTGTGAAGAAATCATCATGGGAAGGACAACAACCCAACACCATGAGAAACCCAAACTTCAGAAAAAATCAAAACACAAATGCTGGAAGAGCTAGTCCCAACCATGATATTAAGCCTCCTTTCCAAGAAAACTACGCAGAGGCATCCACATCCAGTGAGCCCATAGAAGAGACTCACATGAACTTGATAGATTCGAAAAATGAGCAGAAAATATTTCTCACTCGAGAAGACCAAGACTACCTTGATGTAAAACAATTTCAAACCAAGAGGGGAGAGTCTTTTGATTTTAAACAGGGCTATTATTTTGCTGTATATGAGGTCCACAAACAATACAAGCTGAGAACAAGAACCATTGATATCCCTGCACCTAGCAAAACAAAGGACAGCAAACAACCCAACAAGATTAAAGGCAAGGTTGTCATAACAGAATCAGCTAATATAATTGTCCCAAACCGGCACCAAGTGACTGTAGAGGACATAACAGACATACAACCTCATATTGATTAGCCTCTGCCTCCTTCTTCCTCGAAAGAAAATTTAAACAGCACTCTGAAAAGCCTTCAGAAAACAGAAATTTCACATAGTGTCTTGCACAATAACGCAGACAGTCAAAAGGAAAACGCAAAAAGTATTTTTCAGAAGGAGAAATCTACTACTGCTAACACAAAGATTCCATTGGAAAAACCATTTAATTTAGAAGCGGAGATTGGAAAACTTAAGATATCTATCCCCCTCTCAGAACTTGCTAAACATGATGTGTATAGGCAACAAATTCAAAGGTCACTTCAACTACCAGAGGTCAGGGATGATGTAAATGTTTTAGATTATACCCCTGAGCTACTGTTTGGTCCAGAAGTTAATGGAAAATCAACATATGGATCTGTCCCACCCTTTTATGTCAGTTTGCACATACATGAAAAAATATTTCTTAATGTTATGTTTGACTCAGGTGCCTCACACAATCTTATGCCCAAAGTTGTAATGGAAAAGCTAAACCTTGATGTCACTAGACCCTACAAAGATCTATACTCCTTTGACTCAAGTCAAGTCAAGTGCTTAGGCTTAATTAAAGACCTTTGTGTGTCTTTATTCCAATTTCCTAATAAGACAATCCTAATGGACGTAGTAGTTGCAGACATCCCAACAAAATATGGCATGCTCCTATCAAGATCATGGGGAGCAAAACTTCAAGGATCCCTCCAACTCGACCTCTCTTATGCCACTATTTCTGTCTTTGGGCAACCAAAGGAATTGTACAGAGAAACACTCATGAAGTATGTGGTGAGTAGTGAGGAGAAGCCCCAAAATTTTCCAATTTACTCAATCCATTCTGATATGGATTCATTTATTCTTTTTAATGATGACATCAATGATCCAACTACTGAGAAGCCTTTAGCTTCAGTGCTAGAGACATGCATAAATGAGGAACCGGTTGCCCATGACCATGAAATAGTCACAATAGTCAAGGCAGCCAATAAATAGGAAGAACCTCCTCAAACAGAAATTTTAGATCTGCCCAATCCTAAAATGACCGAAACTCTTGATACAAACGAAAAACAAGAAATTACATGGTATTTAGAGTTTGATGGTTCTGTCAACAAGTTAGGAGCAGCGACAAGTGTATGGATTCACAATACACATGACAACCATGCAGAGGGCCATGCCTACAGCCATGCCTACAGACAAAATTTCAGATGTACCAATAACATGGCAGAGTATGAAGCTCTCCTCTTCGGCCTAAAATTGCTCAAAGTTCTAGGAGCTAGAAAAGTGTCAATTCTAGGTGACTCCGATCTAATCATACAATAAATGAAAGGCAACTTTGTTACCAATAACAATAGAATGAGGGCCTATAGGACTATTGCAACAGAAATACTTAATACCTTCGTTGAATCTGAGCTTGCCAAGATTTCAAGAAACCATAACATACATGCACACAGCCTAGCCACTTTTACTAACACATGCAAGCTTCCCTTTGAGCCAAATCACCATTTTACTGCTGAAATAAAACATAGGCCCACTGTTCCTAACAATATTAGAGATTGGCAAGTATTTGAAAATGATGCCCATATTAACAATTTCCTCACTCTTGAGGGCGAGTTTTGAAATTTAAACATTGACATGGAGGCCATGAGCAATTCCCAACAACAAACAAATAAAAATCAGCAGGCTATAACAGCTGCAACAGCAAAACAAATCCTGAACCCAACTTTTTTTGACAATGCAAACATAGAACAGCTGAAACAAATGCATTTAGAGGAAATAGCCAAAGTAGAGGCTGAGTTCATTGATCTAAAGAATAATTTTTTTCCTGTTGGCCTTACTCCATTAGAAAACATGTTTGATGATAACGATGTGCCCAAAAAGCCAAAAATGGAGCCTTTAAATGTTGTTATAGAAGAACACAACATAGGGACAACATAAAAGCCCAGAATGATTAAATTGTCCAAAAATCTGCCCCGTGATCAAAAACCAAAGTATGTGGATTTGTTCAAAGAGTTCCAAGATGTATTTGCTTGGAGTTATGAGGACTTGAAGTCCTATGACACCTCAGTGATTCAACATACCATTCCCTTAAAACCAAATCAAAAACCATTCAAGCAAAAACTTAGAAGAATAAACCCTATGCTTCCTCCCCTCATTGAGAAGGAAGTAAAGAGAATGTTTGGAGCAAGTATCGTAGCACCCATCAAATTTTTTGAATGGGTATCCAATCTCGTTCCCACATGGAAAAAATCAGGGGAGATCAGACTGTGTGTAGACCTAAGAAATTTAAACCGGGTCTCCTTAAAAGACCACTACCCTTTGCCCAAAATGGACCACATCCTACAAAGAGTAGTGGGTTCCTCTAGAATTTCTTTACTAGATGGATTTTCAGGTTTCAATCAAATAATTGTTCACCTGGATGACCAAGACAAGACAACCTTTACCACACCATGGGGAACATTTAAGTATGTTAAAATGCCTTTCGGGCTGAAGAACGCTGGTGCCACCTTTCAAAGAGAAATGGATATTGCATTTGCCAAGGAAATCCATAAATTCCTTGTTGTCTATCTTGATGACTTAACCCCTTTCTCCAAATCTGATCAAAATCACCTCAAACACTTAAGGAAAATTTTCATGAGATGTAGGAAATATGGCATTTCCTTGAACCCCAAGAAGTCCTTATTTGGCCTTGAGGAAGGTAAGTTGCTAGGCCACATCATCTCAAAAGACGGTATCAAAATTGATCCATAAAGAATCCAAGCCATCCTCCAAATTCCATACCCAAGAGACATAAAAGAGTTGTAAGCATTCCTTGGAAAGATCAATTTCCTAAGGAGATTTACCCCAAATTTAGCTGAACTAATAAGATTGTTAAACAACATGTTAAAAAAGGATGCCAAGGTAAGATGGTCTCTTGAAACCAAGCAGGCTTTTGAGAGTATCAAAGCTGCCTTGACTCAAACACCTGTCATCATAAGTCCACAGTTTGATAAGGATTTTATCATCTTTTCCTTTGCTTTAGAGCACACGATAGCTGCTGTCCTTTTTCAAAGAGATGATCAAGGAAATGAAAAACCAATCGCATTTTTCAGTCGAGCCTTAAGAGACGCACCCTTGAAATACCAAATCATGGAGAAGCAAGCCTATGCCCTTGTTAAGGCCATAAAAGACTTTAGAGTTTATATTCTATATTCACATGTGATTGCCTATGTCTCGAACTCTGCTGTAAAAGACATATTAACTCAAGAAGGACTAGAAGGCAAAAGAGGAAAATGGATTGCCAGTATTCTTGAATACGACATTGAGATAAAACCCACAAAACTAATAAAGGGACAAGGTTTGGCCAAACTAATGTTTGAAACGAACTTTCAGGCCTTAGACATTAACCAACTGGACAACGAACAGGAGCTGGCGACTCCACAGATTAGTGAAACCTTTTTACAATCCCCATGGTATGCCGATATTTGTTATGTATTGTTAAACCTGTGTGCTCCTCCAGGGTTGTCCAGAACCAAAAAGGGATAATTAAAAATGAAAGAATCAAAGCTTTGTGTCTTATATGGTGCCCTGTTTTGGAAAAATCATGAAGGCATATTGCTAAACTGTTTAACCATAAACGAAACCAACAACATCATGAAAGAGTTCCTTGCAGGGGACTGTGAAGGGAATCTATATTGGAAGCCCACTACTAACAAGATTTTGAGGGCTGGCTATTATTGGCCCTCTCTATTTGCAGATGTAAAAAAATTTGTTGTCCCATGTCACAAATGCCAAATCTTTGAAGGAAAAAGAAAACTGCTGCCTTTGCCCCTTAAGCCCATCTCAACTGAAAGGCCTTTTCAACAATGGGGTCTTGACTTCATAGGTGAAATCCATCCCTCTTCTTCAGGCCAACACAAGTGGATTTTAACAGCCACTGTCTATTTCAACAAGTGGTTTGAAGCCATCCCATGTAGGCAAGCCAATGACTCCACTATTATCAGATTCCTTGAGGACAATATCCTTTCTAGATTTGGTTGCGCTGAAAAAATCATCACTGACAATGTTGCTGCCTTCAAATCCAGAAAAATGATCAACTTCTGGCATAAGTTACACATTACCTTGGGTCATTCTTCAGCCTACTACCCTCAAGTTAATGGCTTGGCCGAATCATCCAACAAAAGCCTCATCAATATCATAAAGAAAGTGCTAGAAGAGAACAAAAAGAACTGGCATAGGAAGCTCACAAATGTCCTGTGGGCAGACAGACTTTCAACCAAAAAATCCATTGGAATGAGCCCTTATGAGTTAGTATATGGCATGGAAGCCAGATTTCAAATTTCTCTTGCCTTGTAATGTGATTATATTATGTAATGTATATTTTATGCCTCACAATCTATATCTATGTTTACATTTTCTAACTTTGTTAGTTAGCATTTTGATGCAGGAGCATTGAGAACATGGTTATGGGTAAGCCAAAAAGCCTAGATGAGGATGATGATGTAAGGGGGATAAAAGTTATAGGTATGAAGATTCGTGGTAGAATAATGGTTTTTGAACCATATATGAGAAAGAGTTTCATGGAAAACTGATAAATATGAATTCTAGTAAGCCATCTATTCGAGTGGATGTCACTCTTTTATATGGAATTCAACACTATTTATGTTTCACAATTACAAGGTTGAAAGTGAATAGAAAAAAGAAAATGAGCAATGGAGAAGGCCAGATATCATTGAAGAAATAAATAAGGGAATGAGGATTTCATGGATTAAGTTGAGATTTTTAGGGATATATTGTTGGAAATAATTGAGAAAATAGTTGTAAAAATTATATAATTATCATATAGTTATTATGGTCACCTATTATTATATAAAGGACCATTTGTACACTAGAAGGTAAAATATGAGAATGATTATTTTATAAAATTTCCCCTCTTGGGGTTTGGGAGCATATACTTTAAAATATCCCTTAATTTTCATAATGTTGCATGTTGATGTGTGTGTTTTTATTGTTCTACCACTCCGAGTCATCATTTTGGCATCATAAAAAATGGGGCCTTGAGGTGAGATACTTTTTAACCTTTTCAATATTGTATTCATTTGTTAAAATTCATGCCAAAAACTCACATATCTAAGGTTTCTACTATACCATTGAGAAGTATGGGATTTGGATTGTTGGAAGATGTGATAGCTAGTGGACTAGAAATCTACTACTGAACATGTTTATAGAAGAATCTTAAGTTCTCAAGAAGTTGGATTTACTTACAAGTGGACATTGGATTCATTATAGTGGGAGAGATTACCAATGCTCAATTTTATTAGAATTGATCAAATTTATACTTTACAGTATGAAATCTCATCCTAAAATCCAAATTGTGTCATCATTCTTTCTATTTGTCTTAGAATATGGTTTAAGAAACACAATGGCTAGAGAGTGTTAATAAAGTAGCTCACAATTGTAATGTGATTTGCTTCATGTTCATGAAATTTGTATAGAAATAATGGGAATAATGTGTCAATATGGATGCAAGAAATGACCATAAAAATTGCAATGTGAAGAATGTGAAATTGGAGATACCATATGGGGATATAACAAATGACAACCTCACATTGAACAAGATTGGTATGATGGGTGAACGTTAGGTTTTTCATTATCAAACTCATGTTTCAGTCATGAACAAAGTGTATATTCTCAAAGCTAACTTTGTCGGCTGATGAATGTGCACACTAGTCACCTCATATACCTACTGAGGGAATCTAGAGGATAGATTTTCAAATATGTATTAACATACAAAAAATATCCATGTAGTCTAATATCGTATGAAAGCATAATAAAATGTAGTAAATCAAATAAGAAAGAAAAAATAGGGATAAAGGAATTTACATGGTAAAACCCGAGTGTGGAGAAACATCCATAGAAATAAATAAGTTATTGTCTAAATAAAATGTGAATCATATAAGGATGCACCCCCCAATAAGCATCAGAGGTAATAAATTTTACTTGTCCACACTCAATAAAGTCTCCTTCACCTCTTTTATATATTAGAGAGTGCAAGGAATACGACTATTGATGCAGGTGATTTTAGCTTCCAAGTGACAACATATTTGACTAGACCTAAGGATCATAATTTATTAAACGATTTGGTTCCCTAATCGATTTATTTAATGTATTTTCCTATGCTTCCTTGTTATACCAGAAGGATTATACATGAGTGAGTTAAGAATAAGTGAGATGTAATTGAATAGGTCTCGAGAGTTTTAATATCTAGAAAAATCATAGAAGGGAGTGAGGTATCCTTGAGAGGATTTTGTGGATCCAAAGGATCCTAGAGATTTGGTTGTTGAGTAATTTTAGGACTTGAAAAAATTATAGTTCAGAATCCTTTGTGTACAATTGTGTAAGCCCAAAAGGCACCGATAGAGAGTGTGTCAAATAGGGAAAAGGGTCAAGAAGAATATTCCCATCTTGGATTAACTATGCCATTGATTTTATGCAAGTAATTATGATTGAATAAATATTTGTGTGTACTTAAATCTTTATTCAAATTTGGTGTTTCTATGCGTTAATCTATGAGTCATTAATGATAATTAAGTTTGAAAATATGTACAAGGGTTTAGTTGTACAATTTATGAAGGGGGATCTATGTCTATGGTTATGGTAGATATTAGCTACAGGAATTTCCAATGAAGAGGATTCAAAACACGTCCAATCATAAATTCAATTTGTAGAAATTTGTCAAAGGATGCATAGAAGCCAACTAAGCTTCTTCATTTTGTGAGGGTTTATTTATACATGAAGTAAGGTAGGTTTCGGCATCTTGAGTATAATTGCTGGAGCTTCACATTGAAGGCAAGATGACTACCAATGTTTGGAAATGACATTTTTATTATTATGATTGATGGTTGAAATAGAATCTAGAACATTATTATTTGTTGAGGAAATTTTAGTTAATTTAACCCTTTGTTTATTAACCAAACTGAAGATGGAATTTAATGAGGATCATTAAATAAATAAAATCATGCTCAGGCATAAGCCATGTATAGCAGAGGTATGATAATATGTATTACTCTAATTATAGAGGTGAAATAAAGAAAATCCCTTTTAAATTCATTCTATAGCATAGAATTTGGTAGTCGGACGAGAGGTAGAATTTATTAAACTTTTGTTGAATCTAGTGTGGAGACAACCTCTCAACCTTTGAATTGGGGCAAGGCCCAGTTGGCCTAGTTGAGGTCTTGGCCATTTTGGTTATTCAGGTTATGGAGGAATCATGATCCTCAACCTTGCTAATTCACCTAACAATTAAGTTGTTTTGTGTAACATTTACTAAAAAGTGGGTTTTTTATGGGTTATATTTGGATTTTAGAGAAGTGGGTTTTATAATGATTGTGTTTGGAGGTAAATATCAACATCATTTGGTAGGCTAGATCAAAATTATTTGATAGCCTAGATCAACATCATTTTGGTACCAAGGGGGCTTGGAGCTTGCTTCTATTGAATATCTAGTAATTTGATAGCATTAGAAGTAGATCAACATAGGTATTGAGGTAGGTCTTTTGGATTTTAAATTTTGATAGTGTAAAGAGGATTTCTTTACAGTCATTGAAGCTGATAGAAAGATTGGATAATAGTGACACAACTAAGGGAATTTAAACAAAAAGAAATTATGTTCTCGACTGAATGAGATATTGGAAAAAAAGTGTGGGAGGGACCTAAATAGTTGGACCATCAAAAGAGTTGATTAAGAAGGGGAGGTCCATGAATTAGAAATTGTAGAAGGAATAACTCTCACTAGTCTTTTGTCTAAAAGAATCAGTTCCTAGACTTTTGAAATTTGTGGAAACTAATTGGTTTGACAGATCTTAACTCATCTAAATACTTGCTATCTTGACATGTGACTGAGAGATTTGTTCAACCAAATTAATTGTGTTATCGTGTATTTATAT